>LR752353.1:0-39064 GCA_902729485.2 Mus minutoides | reverse complement strand
TGCTCTGTGGTGGTTTCTATCCCTCATGACTTAAGCCTTAGTATGTTGTGCATGTCCAGGAACCTATCTTTTTCTTCAGTGTTTGTCAGGTCAGGAGCCTGTAATACTGGTCCATGATCATAGTTTCTGTTTCTGTAATACCATTTGTAGCACTTCTTTATCATCACAGATTTGCATTTTTGAAGGCTCTCTTGATTTCCTTAGTCTAGATGAAGGTTTGTCAATGTGCTCTCCTTCATTTTGTTAGAAGTTTTCTGGTTATCTGTACTTTATTGTTTGTTTGAATGCTTTTGCTTCTTTTTTAAAAGACATATTTTACTTTTACATATGTGTGTGTTTGTGTGTGTGCCTGCAGAAGTTCAGGTGCTCCGTGTGCATAGAGGTTCCCATGGAATAGGGTGTCCCATCCTGTGGTACTTGAATTATAAGTGTTTGTGAGCTGCCTTATTGGCCATGGTGATCCTGGGTGCTGAAAGAAAATAGTCTATGTGAGGGGGTCCTGGGAGGAGAAGGAGGCAGATATCTGGATGTAAAGTGAATAAATAAATAAATAAATGTAATAAAACTTTTTTAAAAAAGAAAAGAAAGCAAGCTGAGCAAGCCACAGGAGCAGGTCTGTAAGCAGCAATCCTCCACCGTTTCTGGTTCTGATCCTACTTCTATGTTTTTGCCCTGTTTGGGTCCCCACCTTGACTTCCCTTAATTATGAGCAGTGATGTGGAACTGTAAGCTGAAATAAACACTTTGCAAGTTGATTCTGGTCACAGTCTCTTTCACAGCAATAGACACCCTAACAAAGACGAACACTAAGCACTCTTAACAGTTAAGCCATCTCTCCAGCCCCTCTTTCTATCCTTTGACATAGGTATCAGTTGTCATAAGCTTTATTCAGCAGTATTTTTTCCTATATCTTATAAATTTTGGTATCTGTTTCTCTATGTTGACTTAATTCAAGAAAAAATAATGTTTTCATTTTTAATTTCTTCATTGGTCCACTGGATATTCAAAACAATATTATTTGGTTCTCTTGTAGTTTTAATTTTTTCTTTTTTAAAAAATATTTATTTATTTATTTTATGTATATGAGAACAATGTAGCTGTCTTCAGATAAACCAGAAGAGGGCATATGATTCCATTACATAACCCTACATCCAACAGAGGACTAATATCCACAATATATAAAAACTCAAGAAGTCAACCTCCAAAAACCCAAATAACTCAATTTTTTAAAACTGGGATACAGAGCTAAATAGAACTCACAACAGAAGAATCTCAATTGGCTGAGAATCACTTAGGGAAATTGTTCAAAGTCCTTATTCACCAGAGAAATGCAAATCAAAACAACCCTGAAATTTCACCTCACACCAATGAGAATGGCTAAGATCAAAAATTGAAGTTACAGCACATGCTGATGAGGATGTGGAGAAAGAGAAAAACTCCTGCATTGCTGGTGGGATTGCAAACGGTACAATCATTCTGGAATCTGACAGTTCCTCAGAAATTTGGAAATAGTTCTACCTGAAGACACAGCTATACCAATCTTGGACATAAACCCAAAAGATGCCCCACCAAACAGGGACACATGCTCCAACATGTTCATAGCAGCCTTATTTGTAATAGCCAGAAGCTGGAAGCAACCTAGATGTCCCTCAACCGCAGAATGGATACAGAAAATGTGGTTTATTTACCAATGGAACACTCTTCAACTATTTAAAACAAGGACATCATGAATTTTTCAGGCAAATGGGTAGAACTAGAAAATATCATTTTGAGTGAGGCAACTCATACCCAAAAGGACATACATGGTATGTACTCATTGACAAGTGGATATTAGCACAAAAGTACAGAATACCCAAGTTACAACTCACAGACTGTAAGAAGTGTAACAAGCAGAAATGCCCAACTGAGAATGCTTCAGTCCCACTTAGAAGGGGGAAAAATAATCATGGAAGTCAGAGGGGAGGTACCTGGCTAGGAGATGGGAGGAGGAGGAGAAAAGGGGAACAGGATCAAATATGGGGCTGGGGGAGGGGGAACAGGAAAGAAGCCCAGAGGGCCAAGAAAATGAATGAAAATAAGCAGCTTCAGAGAATGGGAGGTGGGAGACCCTCTGGAGAGTACCAGAGACCCAGGAGGTGAGAGACACTCAAGACTCAATCGGGGTAACCATAGCCAAAACACACAACATTGGAGAAAGGGAACTCTAAGAATCCACCTCCAGTAGATAGACAGAGCCTCAAGTGGAGGGACAGGGTTACTAACCGGCAGTCAAAATTCCTGACCCAGAATTTTTCCTGTCTAAAAGAACTGCAGGGACAAAAAATGGAGAAGAGACTGAAAGAAAGGCTGTCCAGTGACCAGCCCAACTTGGGAACCATCTCATGGGGGACACCAAGGCCTGACATTACTATACTATGATGTGCTTTCAGAGGGAAACCTGGCATAGCTGTCCTCAGAGAGTCCCTACCAGCCTGTGACTGAGACAGACACAGATATTTACACCCAACCATTGGACTGAAGTCGGGGACCCCTATGCTTGAATTAGGGGAAGGATCGAAGAAGCCGAAAGGATGAGAGACCCCATAGGAAGACCAGCAGACTCAACTAACTCAAACCCCAGGGAGCTCCCAGAGATTGAGCCACCAACCAGGAACATACACAGGCTGGTCCGAGGCCCTTGGCACATATGTAGCAAAGGTCTACCTGGTCTGGCCTCAGTGGGAGGAGAGACTTGAGGCCCCAGGGGAGGGGGATGAGCGCCCTCTTGGAGGCAAGGCAGAGGAGACACGGGATGAGGAGCTTTGCTTGGGGTGGAGATGGAGGCAGTGACTAGTATGTAAATAAATAAAATAGTTTAAATTAAAAAAATCAATTTCTCTTTTGGCTATGTCTTCTTTTATTCTATTTTGGTTAGAGAAGATACAGGCTATAAACTTGCATTTTCTTAATTTGTAAAGACTTGTTTTATGATCTTACATGATCTGTTCTAAAGAAGTTCTATGGGATAATAAGAGGAATGTGTATCTTGAAGTATTGGGTAAAATGTCCTATAAATACATTGGATTCATTTGTCTATGGTGTAGTGTAACTTTGTGATTTTTCTCTCTGGCTGATCTGACTGCTGATTAAAGTAAGAGTTAGAGTCCCTAGTTACTGTATATGTCAGGTTCTATTTCCCTCTTGATATTGTAATTTATGATTTGTACATTAGACGATCTGGTGTTGGACATCACCCTGTTGAATCGATCTTTTGATCACTGTACAGAAATCTCTTTTCTAGTATTTTTGTCTTAAAAAATCTGTTTGACTGAGGAACATTTCTTTTAATTGAGGAGTTTAATGCATTTAACAATAAAGTCATTATTAGTTACTATGACTATGCCTGTCCTATTGTTAGTTATTTTGTTATTTTGTGTATCTTTCTTCCTCTCTTGTTGTGAATCATTGTGGTTTGGTGGTTTTCTGTAGTGAGGAGCTTTGATTTCTTGCTCTTTTCTATTCCCGTATGCACTCTACTGGTGAGGTTTAAGCTTTTGCATGTTTTCATGATGCCAGTTCCTCCCTTAATAAGTAGTTTTTACAAATCTTTGTAGTATTGATGATCTCCCTCGGGTTTTGTTTGCCTGAGGAAGGATTTATTTCCCTTCTTTTCTGAAGGATGTCTTTGCTTTGTATAGTACACTTCACTGGCATTATTTTCTTCTTCTACTACTCAGAATATATTATCTTATGGTCTTTGGGGCTGCAATAGTTCGGAGCAGGAATCTGCTGTTGGCTTGGTATTGCTTTCTATATAGGTGACTCGACTTTTTCCATGCTGCTTTTGAATTCTTTCATTGTCCTTTTACTAATTTAATGTAGCACTTCAGAGAAGCCTGTTTGGATTGGGTCTAATCAGGATTCATTGGCCTGGATGTTCATATCACTCTCCAAACTGAGGACCTTCATGCTATTGTTTTATCAGATATACTGTCTGTAGCTTTCCTCATCCCCCTGTGTCTGAAGTTCCACAATGCAATTATTTGCCCATTCAATGGTGTTTCTAGGTTCTGTAGAAAAATTTCCCAACACTTTTCTCTTACCATCTCTGATTAGGTTAAAATAAAACCTACCTTTAAATTCAGGCAGTTTTTCTTCTGTTTAGTCTAGTCTGTTATTGTGACTCTTGATTATTTATTTTAGTCATTGAGATTTTCAAACGGAAGTTTTCCATCTCTGCAATGTCTGTTTCTCCGCTGAGTGTCTCACTTAGATCACGAATGGTCATCCAGATGTCATTGAGCTGTCTTCCGTATTCTCTTCATCTCACCCGAAACAACGTCATTCTGAATTCCACTTTTTGTATCTTCTTTCTTTGTGCCTATTACTGTAGGAATATTAGGTTTACGTAAGGGTGAGATTTTTTTCTCTTCCATATTTCTTTTGTCCTTGCACTGATATCTAAACATCTAATGAAACCGGAGCATCTTCCAATTTTAGGAGGGCTTCTTTTCCCCTTAAGAGGAGGAATCTTTCCTGTGATGTGTTCTAGGATATTGGTTACCTGTGGTCAGTCAGCTCTGAGTCTGTGTAGAGTTGGTCCTGCTTCATTGTTGTTTATTCAACTGTATTCCTTAGAAAAGGTTTCTGAAGTTGTGTTAGTGGACAAGATTGGGGATGTCTATAGATGTGGTTGACATGGTATGACTTTCCTGAGAGTGGGATCACTGCCTGGCTGGCTAGGAAGCTGTCGCAAGTACCTGCAAATGGTGTGAGGCTCTCTTTCATGAAGCGTACAGTCATCTGGGCTCAGCCTTGCCAGATGTGCAGTGGAACCATGGGGGAAGCAGTTACTTTGATTCTGAGACCGTTCCAGGTATGTGTGTAGGCACTGAAGGTTTGCTAATTATACAGAGGAGGGGGATTACTGGAGAATGGGAATTACTGCTTGGTTGGTTTGGAGGCCATCCCAGGCTTGTGATGATGACATTTAGGACAGGACAGTTGTATGGCAGACTCACCAATATGGGCATGGTAACCGCTTAATGGCTGTCAGGTTGTGTTTGATTGTACAGTTACTGTGGGCTGGACAGCTATGTGGTGTGCTTTCAGTCAGGAAGGGGAACTTAGTTGTTGGGATGTGATAGAAGGATACATGTGCTGTAGGCTGAGTGTCTGTGTTGTGCCTGGCAAGATACCAAGGCATTGGATAACACGTTATCCATTAATCCAAGGGTTTACCTGTTTGGTGGAGATAGGGCATTGCATATGTTTGGAAGCCAGTATAGGGGCCTTGCAGCTGGACCTGGACAGGCTAGTTGGAGTGATGAGGCTGCTGCTTGTGTCAGTGTGTTTGAATGAAATGACAGTAGTCTTTAGTATGGAGATATGCTATAGACAGTAGCTAGCCTCAGGATGGCTGCATACTGCCAGCGGGGTTACTGTTAACATTGATCCTCAGCTGCTCAGATTAGATGTGAACTATGGAGAGCTCTGTGACTATGTAACTGTACTTTGAGCAGCCCCCCTCCACACTATGGTCAGAGACTGTAGTGGTCGAGGAGACTCCTCTACTGTCAACAGAAACAGCAATGAAACCATATGGAGGCTCCAGCTCTTCTCCCATAGGAATCCTGGCTCTGAAATGAATTTCAAGGTAGAAAAAGATGCAAGATGCCTTACTTTTCTCTCTATGGGGCTATGTATGCTGTGTTTTCAAGGTCCACAGGATTTCCACTACTTTTGATGATTCTTTTACGTACTTTCCTATTTATCCTTTACTGTAGTGTTATCTGGCCTCTGGCTTCACCTATTACCTGGGGAAGGAATGACAAGCAAGTTCATGAAGCTCTTGTTGATGTCACTAATGTGCTTGTCTTAAACCATGAAAAACAAGACATACAGTGAACTCTGGACCTAAGGCTATCTCCCAATCTGTAAAATTGGCTATATCCAGTGATGGAGGATGAAGGCTATTTTAAACAGCTTCCTGAGAAAGCTAGTTAGTAATGTGATTGTATCATATGCTTACTTAACCGTTCTTTCAACATCTTTCAGGATGCTCATAGCTAAGGGACAACCTACTGTATTCTATGCTTCCTCTTTCCCTGCGTCTAGAAATAGATTAGGTACAGCTAGTACTTTTTGGTCAGTGGTAGTCACATAAGAATGGAATTTCATAGCACAGCTAGCCACTTGTCTGTCTGATGAACAATAGATGAATCAATAGCTAATCAGATGAACAGGATAGCAAAACATAATGAGTTACCGCGGAGAAAAAGTGATTCCATTGGCAGTGTTCCCTGTCAGCAGCACAAAGCAAAAAGCCACATTTATCTTCAGTTTGCATTCGTCTACCCTATTGCACCAATGCCTCGTGCATTTCCTTCTGCTGCTGTCGCCTGGTTCATGAATCAGGACCTAAACCTACAAGTTTCCCCAGACCTTTCTTACGGGCATTGTCTTGAGATGTTTGGGAAATGTGGACACAAGAGAGTTAACCTAGGGAATTGTTAGGGCTTTGCCAGCGATTGCATGTCAGTGCAGTAGGAAGGGGAAATGGTGGCCTATAACCTCAGGGAATGTTGCCAAAGGTCCATTCCCCCTCGCCCCTGTCTCTAAGGGCCTTAGAGCAGTAGTGCCAACACTGGGAAGAAAAGCAAACCCTACCACGCCTTAATGGTCACCCTGTGCCAGGAGGCAAAGTTTTCACCAACACCACCAACTTCTATTAAAACCTTTTAAAACATTCGAATCTTAGCAGAAATAAATTCTCTTGTGTCATGTGTAGCCACAATATTGCTTCATGAGTCAGCCAGTTTAGAACTCTGGGCTAGTGCTCCCCTCAAAAAATAAAATAACAATGGATCACCACAGCCAAAGTCAAAGGAATTTCCTGGATGTCAAGCTAACTGAATGTTAAAATGTTTTTCTTGCTTGGTTGGTCAGTTGGTTTTTGGTTTTTTGTTTTGTTTCGTTGTTTTGTTTTTGTAGTGGTTGTTGATTCGTTGTTGTTGCTGCTGCTGCTGTTTTCCAGAAGGATTGTGCCTGGAGAAAGTGAAGGACTAGAATGATCTTGCAGTTCACTGCAGGGGTTTGACTCTAGCTCTGTTGCTGTATGCACCGTTCTTCTAATGAAGGGCAGTGGTGAGTGGAAAGGTTTTGTAATCTGCAAGATCCGAATTGGTGGATCGGGGTGTGATATTGATTCAACTCTGACTTTTATTAAGCACAGTTATAGAATTTGGGGGATTTAGGAGATTTTCTGTTCAAATCCCAAGCTCAGTATCCAGAGATCGGCAAGAGTTGAGCTGACAAGAACCCAAAGATCAGAAGACCAAAACAAAAACAAAAAAAAAAAAAAAAAAAAAAAAAAAAAAAAAAAAAAAAAAAAAAAAAAAAAAAAAAAAAAAAAAAAAAAAAAAAAAAAAAAAAAAAAAAAAAAAAAAAAAAAAAAGAAGACAGGCCCCAGGCAGAGACTTCACGGAAAGGTAATTGCTGTATTGTGTCTAAAACACAGGCTCAGGAGCAGAGACTTCTGGGTAATGCACTGACCAGATCTCTAGTACGCAATGGAATGTGGGACAGAAGCAGTGAGGATTAATATGTTTTCCAAAACGCACGAACTAAGGAAGGGTATTGTTTACGCATGAAAGGCTAGAGGAGTAGCAAGGGTGGTCTTTGGAACAGAGTGCAGCCATGACACCTGTCAAAGGAGAAGAGAAGGGACAGAGGTGTGTCGGGAGAGCACTTGAGGATTACTGATGAGGGTTTTGTCCTCCACTCTGTTAATATGGTTATTTGTAGTTATGGATCTTGGAATAGAAATTCCACTCTTACATCATGGAAATAAATTGGGTATCATGTTATTTATGTTTATTGGATGGTATATTTGGCCTGCTAATATTATGCTTGAGATTTTTCACATATAGTCTCACAAGAGAGTTTAGTCTAGAAGTTTTATTTGTTGATAAATATTTATCTGGTTTGTGAATCAAGATGTTCTCAAATCACAATATTTGGAGACTATTCCTTTTTTTGTGCGTCTAGAAGTGTAAAGAATACTTGGAAGACTATTGTCTGCTGTTTTCTTTGTGGGAAAAGCTTGGCTGCTATACTCCAGTTCTTTGATGAACCTGAGATTTCAAATGTATATGTGTAACAATAATGATCTGTAAAAAAGAATCTATCATCTTGAGAGTTGAAGGATATGACAAGGCTTCAAGGAAAGGCAGCTGGGAGGGGTGAAAGGGAAGATAGAGAGAGAGGTGGGAAAGTTATGTAATTCCATTTGATATTAAAATGTACTTTTTAAATAAAAAAGGAAAGAATAAAGAAGCCTGGCTCTAGTTTTGACAAAGAATGGAGCAATATTACAAAGGAAGGCCAGCAGATTCTGTTGCGAAGCACTTTAGCATTCTGATTCAGTTTCTCTGTATAGCCCTGGCTTACCTGGAACTCACTTTATAGACCAGGCTGCCCTCGAACTCAGAGATCTGCCTGGATCTACCTCCACAGCACTGAGATTAAAGGTGTGGACCACCACCCCGCTTTGTAAAATGTAACCTATCTTCAATATAGGAGGTGTTTGGGCTTCCTTTCTCTTCAGGAGTATCTTAGAGAAGTGAAAAATTAACAGATTAGTTTATTTGACTTTTACAGGTGTGTGTGTGTGTGTGTGTGTGTGTGTGTGTGTGTGCAAGTATGTTTGCATGCGTGTATATATTTATGTAGAGGTCTGAGATTGAAGATAAGATGGATGGCTTCGTCAGTGACTCCCCACTTTAGATCCTGAGGCAAAGTTTCTTGCTAAATTCATAGTTTAATACTTGTGCTAGTCTGGCTAGCCAGCTGGATGGAAGTTTCCTGTTTCTGCCTTGTATGTGTGGTGTCTACTGTAGAAACAGGGATGCAGGAGGGGATGAGGGAGGCAGAGTCACGAACCAGGGAAATAAATTTCGGAGACCAGCATCAAGGTACAAGTCTACTGTATTTTGAAGCAGCAAGCATTTGTTATTTTGTTTTTTTTTAATATAGCCTTTGGACCAATGTCATCAACATGAGCTCTGGAGTAGCTAACCATCCCACTGACACTATGGGTTAGTGCCAGGCTGCCAGCACCTGAGGGAAGCAGTCCCTGCCCTGTTCCAGGCCGAATCTAAGGTTTCACTAGTTTGCTTGGATCCTCTATTTTGTGCCACATGGCACACCAGCAGATATGGGTACTTTTAGGGTGATTTGGTCCTCTGGGTCCCACCGAGGGGCCATAACACCCACATCCATCATGATCTCCTGCTTCAATGTTGGTTCTGGGAATGCCAGCCCTAGTCCTCAGAGTTGCACAGCAAGCACCTTACCCACCTCCCAGCTCCCCAACATGTCTTCTTTACAGCTTCAAGCCTTCTGTATTAGTAATCCACCAAGTCCAGTCAATGCTGCCAAGTTGTATGTGGATGAGGGGGCAACCAGCCAGTGGCCACCTCCCCCCAACCCCGCCCCCAAGTGATTCTCTCTTTTTTAGTAGCCATCAATTACCAATAGCTCCCTAGCTAGCAGTGAGGTCTCGGGAGCTCCTCCTGTCTCCACGTTGGAATTTGTGATTGGCTTGATCTTGGGCCATTAGCCACAGTTGCTGTCAGTTCATGAGTGCAATGGCCGAGTTCTGTTAGAGGACAATATTCTTCCTCATATCTGGCTCTAACATTCTTTCCACTTTTCTTCTATAATGCTCTGAGCCTGAGGGTTGCGCATGTGTGAGTGCATGTGTGTGCATGTGCATGTCTGTGCATTTGTGTGCATACATGTGCATATGTGTACTTGTGTGTGTACTCATGTTTGAGCAGGCTTGTACATCTGTGTGCATGCATTTGTGTATGTGTGTATATGTGTACATGTGTGTGTGTGTATGCACCTGTGTGTGTGTGTGTGTGTGTTTATGTGTGTATGTGTGATGCAGAAGTCCCATCTATGGCTGAGCATTCGCAGTCATTTATTTTCATACTTATGAGATTCTGCCTGAATCCACAAAAGCATCTATTATTAATCTTACCTTACAAATGAAGAATCTGGACACTAAAAATAAGCCTGAGTCTGAACTAGGCATGTAGAAGGTACTTTTACCAAAAACAAAATAAAAACAAACAAAAATCATTGCTTCGTCATTGTGACTCACAATTCACCTCAAATCCCAGAAGAACAAAACCTTACAGGATGGACGGGTACCTGTGGTGGTGGTGGGGTGCAGGAGTACAGAAGTAGTTGTCTTAGAAGACTGCACCAGAGACTAATTAATTCCTCATACCTCTTGCCCCTCTACTCCAGTTCTTTTTCTGTTTAAGAATAGAGTTCCTGTCAGTAGTGTGAACATGGGCTTGGGGTCACTGGACCCCTTTCTTTGTTCCTGTCCCCAGTGAGGCCACATGGAATATCTCTCTCTGCTTTTTACTAGTCCTGGGAGAGGATACACACAAAGGCCTCTTATCTTGGGATATTGCATAGGGTAGTGGAGAAGCCCAAGACATGTACCTAAGACCACAATGCTCTTGGATGCCACAAACACAGATCTTTGAGATCGATGATGATGCGTATTGTATCACCAGAGGGTATCTATCTGGTGCTTACTATTTTCCAGTTTCTTCCCTAAGTTCTTTGCATGTATTGGCCCATTTGGTCCACACAGCTAACATGAAAAGTCGGGCTAAACTGTCCACCATTTAGTGATAATATAACCAGCATACAGGGTTTAAGTAACTTGCTCAAACAGCATGGCACAGGGAAGCCACAATGTTGCTCAATTTGCTGGTGAACTTCAAAAGCATGAGAAGGAGATCTGAAGTCATGGAGTTCTTAGGAGTTAAAACTAGCCCGAGGATGGGCACCTGTCAATCATGTGCAAGGCCTCTTGTTTAATTCCCAATACTGAAAGAAAAGAGAAGTATAAGTTCTAGGTATTCTGCCTTCCCATTACACACAAAAGATCAAGAGATAGAGGTCCTGTGCTGCTCAAGGGTGTTTTGACATGTCAGTCTCCAGTGAAGCTCTGGTCTTCTGCAGCATGAGCTAGCCCTTGGAAGCACTGCATGGTGTAAGAAGCCATGGCTTCTAATCTCCAGACTTTAACTATTCTCAGGATGAAAAATCTTAAAACAAAACAAAACAACCCAAAGCATTTGTTTATTATTGCTATCAGCAAGAGAAAAATCTCTCCAAACAGTTCTCCTTGGTGACGGAAGTACTATTAGAAACATTACTCAACAGCTGGGGTCACTGCTTAGTTGCTGAGTTGTGGCTTGTTTATATACACCATCAACCCCAAGAGCTTCTTATGAAAGGAGAAAAAGGAGAAGGGGGGAGGGGAGGGGGAGGGGAGGAGGGGGAGGGGAAAGGGGATGGGGGAGGAGGAGGAAAAGGGGGGAGGAGAAGGAGAAGGAGGAGGAGGAGGAGAAGGAGAAGGAGAAGGAGAAGGAGAAGGAGAAGGAGAAGGAGAAGGAGAAGGAGAAGGAGAAGGAGAAGGAGAAGGAGAAGGAGAAGGAGAAGGAGAAGGAGAAGGGACTTGAAAGTCACAGAGCATAGCTTGACCATGTGTGATTTCCTGTTTTCCTTAATTACTTAAATGTAAAGATGGAAGCACCTCTCTGCAGCTTAATAAGCATGTCTATAATAGAAAACTATGACAACTCTAGATGCTTTCTAAGGAGAGCCAATCTATCTAGAAGGTTATGACATACTCCACAGCAAGTAGTGCATCATCCAACATGTTAACTACACGCTCAAAATCTCCATGAATCTGACTTCATAGGCAAACATAGCCCAGTGAAGAAGAGTTGCTGAAGGCTTTCCTGCACCCTGCTATATCAGTGTCTCTACTTAATCTGTATTTATGAAACTTCAAAAACTTGGCTTGTTTTCTTATAAGTGGGTAGAATTGATCATCATCCTCATTTTAAAGAGCATTTCCAACCTGGAGCCCTTTCCCATTGCTCCTCTTCCCCAGTTGTCTTTGTGAGCTTACAGGCATTTGGGTTACATCCTTGACTCAATCCTGTATTAAGAATAAAGGAGATATATTCATGCGGAGGAAAAATAACAAAGGAGGGACTTTCCTACAAGATCTTTTAATAAGGGAAGATTTGCATAAGCCATATTTAACCAGAATCTTTGTCTTTGTTTTCCTTTCTAAGGGCTTGGTACTCTCCCTCCCACTCTCCACCGTCCCATTAGTCAGAGAACAAAGGCTTCAGGATGCACACAGAGACCTTCCTGGCTCATCGGTGCTGAGCCAGGAGAACTGCCTTTGAATGGCTTGCCTCTCCTGCTTCCATATCTCTTCCATCTTAAACCATCAGATAGATTTATTTTTTTCCCTGAATGCTGTTGTGGTTCTGTCCATCTCTTGTTTTTTGCATGGTACAAACTTCATGAGCTTTAGAGCTGTGTGATGGTCTTTCCATCTCAGCTTTTCTTTAAGCCTGCGATATTTGCCTGCTAGCTCTGGTGTCAAAACTTTGTCTCTAGTTAAGAAACCTAGTTTCCACTGAAGCCTTATCTAGGATCTAATTGTGTCTGTGAATTCTGTTGCCCTGAATAAGGATCAGACAGGGCAGTGAGCTCTTGAGTCTGTTCTTTGTGCACTATACTCCTCCAAAGGATGAGCCCCAAGCTGTGTGAGCATGATTGACACCTGCTAGTAAACACATAGGATGAAGGGGCTTTGGCAATTGCAATAGAATCAGAAAGGACTTTTAAAAAAACATGGTCCTCATTAAAAAAATACTCGCATAAGATGTAAAATATGCATAAAACAGCATTGGTTATGAAATGGAAAATATTTCCAATCAATTTCTCTCTCTCTCTCTCTTCCTCTCTCTCTCTCTCTCTCATTTATTTCTCACCATTTGTTTGATTGGTCTCACTATGTAGCCCTGGCTGGCCTGGAACTCACTATCTAGACCAGGTTAGCCTTGAACTCACAGAACTCTGGTTGCCTCAGCAAAGTCGTATAAGCAAAGTTCATGAGTTCCAGCTATATACTGTCCTGAGGGCAAGGTCACATGAGTTTAGGCAAGATCACATTAGTTTAGGCAAAGTCACATGAGTTTCAGCTTGTACAGTGCTGAGGGCAGGGTCACATTAGTTTAAGCCTTAGACCGTCAGGAGGATAACCCATTCTTGGAAACATCATCTAAATACTGTTGGTAACTGATGGATAATCTGAAGTAAACCCACTCCATTTACACCTAGGAGGGGCACAAAAGCCAATTCCAAGAACACAGCCCTGTTATGGAGGAACAGAGGTTAGAGGACTCTTGTTTGCTTGGTGTTTTCTCACAAGCTCTCAGAAATCTCCTCACACAGCTTCATTCACTGACTGCAGTCAGACAAATTTACCAAGGGTCAATTAACAAACTAGGAACTCCAGAGATCTGACACAGTCTCTCCCCTCAAGAAGGGAACAATTTTATCTAGGAAAAAAAACAACATATATTCTGGTATACAAACAGACTAAATAACATTTTTTAAAAAAAAATTGGGCTGTATATAAGTGCATCATGTTGTAAATCTTGCAGAGTGAAGCCGGAAAATGAGCTAGCCTACAGGTTGGGCAAGTTAAGGAACAAGTTATAAAAGAAGGGGTAAGGGTTGGGGGCAGCTGTCCTGAATCTTAAAGAATAGAATTAGGTAACTCCAGCCTGACGCCAGGAATCTTCCTACCTGTTGTCTCCATAGCATCGGCTCCAAGACAGTGGGTTGTGTTATCATTAACTGTTAATAATCATCAGAACACTGACTTCAAGGAACCTAGAGAGATCTAATAAAGAGAAGGGAAAACTCAAAACTAAAACTCAATGCAGGAGATTTTTCTCTTCTTTGATGTTTGGTGGCTATCATGGGGTGCGGTGTGTGGAATTTAGCCACCTAGGAAAAGGAGATGGGGAAGGTTAATGTGAACAGCTATGGTGGCTGTCACTCACAGATAGTGGGCCTACAGAGGAAGTAGGACTTTCCCAACTTGAATAGAGCACTGTTCTTTGGAGGTAGAAGTGAAAGATTTTTGTCGATGTTATCATAGGGTACATACTATGCACAAGGAGTCTGAATTTTCAATTACCCATGTATCATATTTTCACTGTGTTTGGCATTAGCTTTGGTACTGAAGTGAACCAGGAAACAAGAGTCAGGAAAGAGTAAAAGCAGATATCTTTATATTCCACAATAACACTTTTGCTTGTTCCTCCATAGAAAAGATGATAAAATGCTGCTCTGTATAGACACACATTATGGGATAGGGTTAATGGGATGAATGAACGAGGGGAAGTTAGGAGGAGCTGTTGTTGGTCCTTCCAGATACGTTGAGCAAACAGTGCATCTCTAACGTGGGAGACGCCTGCGTGTAAAATCTTCACGGGGGGACTTGAAGTTATTTTCCAATGTTTTGTTTTTAGTATCTCATGGCTTTCCTTTCACAAAGGACGAATCAGTATGGATCATCCATCCTGAAAGAGAAGCAACAGAGTATAAAATTAAACTAAAGGGCTTTTTAAAATGGTAAAAACGAAATTGTTAGTATTACAGGTGAACATTCTCTAGGTGACAGAGGCAAGGAAACCACAATCACTGAAGAGCTAGCAGAGGAGGTAAAGAGCCGCTAACGAGAAGAAGAGAGCACGGAAGGCTTCTAGGTGGAGATCGTGGACAAGGTGTGGGACATTTAAAAAGAAATGTGGAAGAGACATTACAGCAACATTTTACACAGTCAAGTAGTACCCCCAAGTTACCGTTTTAAAGATTTATTTTGATTTTCATCGTGCATATGCGTGCGTGTGTGCGTGCATAGGTGTGTGCATGCGCATGAGTGAAGTTGCCTTAGTAGGTTTCAAGAGGGCATCAAATTTCCTGGAGCCAGAGTTACAGGCAGTTGTGAGCCACTCAGTGCAGATGCTAGGGACTGAGCTTGAGTTCTTTACGAGAGCAGCACACACCCTCAGCTGCCGAGTCAGTTCTCCAGCCCTTCTCTCCAAATAAATACTTTAATGTAAACGCTGATTCGGCCTGAAGTCCTGATTCTCTAAGAAGTATGATGTTCAGAGTGCTGGCCCCCAGATCACATCTGGTCATAGTTCTGCAATACTGCTAATTTCCATGTGGAACATTTGGAGGTTACTACATGCTGATTTTATAGTGGAGAGGTGGGGAAGTAGGAGATAAAATGTGAGACCAGAGAAAATAAAAACTCAGGAAGAGAGTGGTATTGGCTCTAGATTCGAGATTCTGGTGGAGTATGGTTTAGAGAGATAAGGACGAATTTAGATTCATGAAATAGGTGCCACTGTGTTCTATGTCACAACTGTGCCATTTCTGGAAAGAGTGGAGGAGAACCATATTTCTGTGCCTTTGCACCTTTCAAAAGGAGTACCAGATTCAGAGGCTCTGGTCTCGTTCTGAACTGTCAGGGTAAACCACCGTGGCAGCTGCAAACTTGCTTGCCAGTGTAGAAATAAAAATGTGTCTGAAAGCAGAATCTCGCACATACCGTCTCCTCTGAGGTTGGCATCGTATCCTGTGTATCATGGGTGTAGCTTTTACCCAGGTAGAATTTAGAAACCAGAAACCAAATGAGGTGATAAACAGAACCAGCTTGCAGAAGAATCAAAATAACCAGCAAGAATCAAAACCACAAATACCCAAAGAGTCATTCATTCATCAGCCCGCCCAAAACTAATGGGAACAAGAGCAAAGACCTGTGAGAATCAACTTGTTAGAAAAAAAAAAAGTCTTACCTCGTTTAGTGAGATAGTGTTCATGCCCTCCTTGGCTCGTTCTAGAGACACACCCTATTTCTTCCACCACACCCTTCCTCAGTGCCATCACACCATGGTTTAGTGTGAAAATAAGTCATTTTACTGGAAGAGGAGGGGCTCTGGTAGTAAAATCCCCTAACGTAGAAGTAAATCAAGGAGCCTAAGATCTAGAATCATAAGAGTAACAGGGATACTGTCTCTGGATGCTGGTGTTACAAGTCTCAGCTTTTTTCCTTTTTATCCAGTGACTTCCCTTAAGCCACTGTTGCTTCCCCTTCTGCTTCTTTACCGTTATTAAGGATAACAGCACTCTCTATCTATACAGGATTGCAGACAACATTTAACCATTTAAGACTCAAAACACTCAAGACAGTATGCAACATGGAATGTGTATTTGATAAAGGTTTGTTTTTATTTATTATTTATTACTGTAACTATCACTGTCACAAGGCCTGTGGGTAAGTTATTTACCTAACTACAAAGACAGTTTTAAGGTGATGTCTTCTGCCTTTTGAGCCTAAAAATTTATGAAGTAGTATCACCTTAGTTAATCAGTGAGATTAACTCCAGGTAGCCAATCAGCTTCCAGGTTATAGTATGCCTGGTGGGTAAGCTAAAGACATGAGCTGGTGTGAGGATGATGGCCTTCATTGCCCAGATCCTCAGTAGACCAGGGACTCTAGAGAAGTCTGCTCCTGGACCTGAGTTTGCTTTTAGATGAATCTTCTCATGGCCATCCTTGAGTTATCTTCCTAGTCTGAACTTTTTGAAGGTTCTCTCCTAGATTCTGCCTTTCTTGCAATGATTCTTTTCATCAGTACAAAATTCATCAGCTATGACCATTTCTGCCTTAGATTGTTCTGCACTTCTAAATATTTCTGTCTTCATTCCACAGTTAGATAAGAATTTCCCTGAGGTTAGAGTCAAGGCTCATTGCTCTGAGTGTCTCAGTTAAGCTTAGCGTTGTTCTAATACAAAAAAAAAGTTCAATAAACAAAGATTAATTAACTGTCAATTACTCCAAAAGTCAACAAACTGTTAAATTTAATAGGCAATTTTATGCTAATTATTTTTTTTTTACTAGCATCTCTTGCTGGCCACCGCATCCTTGAAATGAAGTGAACCACTTCCGTGCAGTAGCAATCAAAGCAGGTGTTTCTGCGGCCAGAACACAGCTCTGGGTAGAATATGCCAAAAGAACTTTCACTCAGCTGGTGGGAGCACAGAAGAAATATTTACATCCTGTGGGTTTCCTGCTACAGAGATAGGGAGGCCAGTCCCCAAAGAGACCCTTTTCTCACTTGGATCCTATCTGCACAATTACAGTAATGGAAACAAAGTAAAAAGACTCTACTGAGCCCATGTCCCCAACCCTACCACTCTTCCCCTCTTTGTGGCAAATTCTCAAGAGAGCAGAATACATTCTGCTTCCAGATGATTATCCTAAATGGTTCATCCTTACCCCAGCTGACCTCTGTCTTTATCTAAATAGCCTTCCCACTGATGCCCTTAATGCACCCTCTGGAAATCTGATGGCTGCTCTGGCTGCATTTGGGATGGTTCCCACTCTTGTCACCCCAGCTCTTTTTCCTCCTCCTCCCTCTATCTCTCTGGCCACCTCTTTTCATCCTCCCTTTCTTCATTTCTGCCAGATAGGCCAGGAACTTCCATGTGTCTGCATCTTGTCTCAACAATCTACATTATTACTCTACTAGAAGAACTGCAGTGTTGAGAACCAACTGGGGCAAATACTTCTTTAGGGAAGTGGTGGGTAGGTTCCATGCTCCACTGCCCCTTCTCACTTCTGAAGGCCAGCACTCATTAGAGTAGAAGTCATTCACCCTTCTGTGTTAAGACTGATGGCCTGCACCTGGACAGTTTCCTTTTACAATATGTTAGTTGTTGGAAATGCTTGTTGAATTGAATGTTTCTCAATTGTTAGATGTCGGTCCTGTAAGCTAAGACAAGAAGAAACATAACAGCATGCTTCTAACCCTCAAGGAAAATTCAGAGACTACCAGGAAACATTCCCACCATATGAAATCTCATTTCTTAATAGGCATATTATACAGCCATCTGTTTCAGTCCACTAGAATCAAAGTCACAAAGATTAAATGGCAGCTAGCACTCAACAACCTTATCTGGAAATGCTATTTGTCTGAGACCCTCAGGTAAATAACTACTGCGGGGTTTGTGTTCTATCTATAATAGGAAGCACTCTAAGGAAAATAGAAACAAACAGATGTGGAAATTCTTCATTGAAAAACTCACCTTTCTTGAGATTTCTTGCCTAAACGTAGAAAAAAGAATTAAAAGAAAGGTATCATCAAAAAGTAAACAATTTCAATTTTTTACGTAAAGGATATGCCCACCTCAAAAACTGTCTTTGGAAATACATTATGCATTTGGTAAGTGGACACCCATCTGTGGCTAAGTGGATCTGGGGTACCAGTAAACGTTCAGAGCTGTAGCAGAACAGCGTGATGCACCTGCTTCTGGGGACTCCACTCTACCAGCTGTGCTGCTCATAAAGCCAGAGCCTTGGCTGAACTCCCTACTGGTCTGGCCCAGTGTCCCAGGCACAGCTCATCCTCTTGCCAGCCCCTCCCTAAAGGGCTTCAAAGTCTCTCAGCTTCTCTTATGTGAGTCCTGAGAGTTTGATTCTGGTCTTATCAGCAGGAATCAGTGGGAATCATGCAATCCAATTTGAGCAGCATATTTTCATACATCGTATGGAATCTTAATGAAATTCATATGTCATAAATACTTCTGTTTCCCCTTTGAACAAGCCACATGGAACTAGGTGTGAAAGCCACTTCCACCAAATGCATAGAACTCTGGAACCCACATTTCTGTGTCCAAACAAAAACCTCAGCTCCGACTTAGTTGTGCTAACTCAGTCAGGACTCTCCTCTAACTTACTCTTTAGGAAATTTTAGTTGACTATTAAAAATACATTTTGTGAACCAAAACACATTCTTTTTTCATAGAAGGAATGTAAATATTGCTTAACTAGTGGTGTGAAGAAATGAGGTCTGTAGGAAACAGAAGAAAAAAAACAGAAAGAAAGCTTTCTGAGAAAGGAGAATCCTTTGAGCGGGGAGTGGCTTTGGTGTGTTTCAGTGGCTGTAAACTGCTAGTCTAGAATTGTCCCACATAGATGTTAAATTCATTGTTGAGTTTTTTAAAAAAGGCATTTAAAATGTTTAGGCCATTGCTTGGCATATAATAGACAGTATTCAATTGTGTCTTTGATATTTTAAAGTTCTATAAAAGCGAGTCTTTCAAAATTTTGCTTGTAGATGATATGGACCAAATATACGGATTAGGTAGAATCAATTTTGAGTCCATTTGTACATCTTCACAAATAAATATATGTGTATATATACATATACACATACACACTACCTTTTCTGAGATCCTTTTAGGAACAATGAAAGTAATGACAATAAGTAAACAAGACCCAGAATCCTACTGAGGGATTTTCTTGTCCTACTAAGGGAATTTCTTGTCCTACTGAGGGAGTGTCTTATCCTACTGAGGAAGTGTCTTTTTGAAGAAAAGAGAACTAAGAGAGAATGTATTCAAGTTCATGTACTGGACTAAACCAGTGTGTTGGGTCATGTGGAAATTTCTTCCAACTGAGGAACAGCATTGCCTTATAATCCTGAAAACAAGTGCTTTTTTAGGGGTGCTATTTCAGAGGAAAGAGCCACTTCTGCCTTGAGCTCCTGCTAAAGAGAGATTTTTAGAACTTGGCCTAAAAAACGCCATTGCCTTAGAGAATGAGAAAAGCTAGGAGTACCAAGTATTTCTACCTGAGCACATGGACAGGGTTCTTGTTTGTGGACCCAGGAGAAGAGTTGAAGGGAATCCAAAAGCCAAGACCATTAGGGCATAGACAGCCCTTGCACTAGGTCATAGTATCCACCTGAGAGAAGAAAGCTTTGTTGCCCCATTGGCCTTCATACTCTGAATTGTCACAAGTCCCCTTTCCAGTCTGATGAACCCAATAAAACTATAACATGTACATAATATGTACAGATATAGAATTATTATTTTCACTATGATTCTTGTGAATGTATCTATTTAACATCTATGGGTTTATCTCAGGGACCTAGACCAGCATCAATATAGAAAAAAAAAGGACATTATTCATGTTGTAAAGAGTTAATTTATGGCTAAAGTGTTTGGAGGACAAAGCCATTTGCTTGCGAGTGGATGTTTCACGATTGAAGACCATAGTTTCACGATTGAAGACCATAGTTAGTCCGAGTTTTCCCTCCAGAGTTGGTGATCTCTGGGAACCACCACTCTCTTTGGTGGCATAACTGTCACTAGCCCGAGTACCCGTTATCTGTTTCCTGTTTGCCCTACTCGGATTCCCACAGCAGGGGCATGCTGTTTTCTTGTTATCAGTTTGAGATCGTGTACAGAAATGACTGACTCCAAA
Source organism: Mus minutoides (assembly GCA_902729485.2). NCBI lineage: Eukaryota > Metazoa > Chordata > Mammalia > Rodentia > Muridae > Mus > Mus minutoides. The sequence goes on along the minus strand of LR752353.1, from coordinate 18,835 downwards.
GTTAAGACTTTAAAAACAACCTACTGCTTTTCTCCTCCCCACTCATAAGGTAGCCTTAGCCAGCTAGCACCCACCCAATACGGGTGACTTTGACTAAATTCCTTTGTGGTTACAACTGCCTATGAAAAAGATGAAATTTGGGAATCCTTGTCCTCCTCATTACTCCTTGAAGTTACTGAGCCAATGGCCACCTTACTCAGGGAGCATGTGTGATGACTGCTTTGCCCCACCCAAGGCAGCAAGACGGTTGGAGTGAGGTTTTGAAGTCTCTGTGAGGGGACTAATCGGTGGTGAAGAAAAATGTCAATCTCAGTTTTATTCTGGTGCTCTCAGTTTTATTCTGGTGCTGTAGGCGATACTTAGTGTAGTCCTGTGTGATGGCGGTATCCAAGGTCTGTGGAATTTTCATCAACAGAAGAAACGTTTGAACTGTTCAGTGCTGACACGCTATAGTTACTGGTGTTCCTATACATAGTGCATCCTCTATTACCTTATGGATTGGTGGGAAATGAGTCTATCACCTCCTATTTTAAAATTAGGACAGGAGATCAAATCATGGTGGAAGATTGTCAGAGACGGGTAGATGACTTTCTTTCAGTTGCCAGTGTGGGTGAGCTGGGTGACACAAGGCACACTAGTGAATCTGGTGGAAGGGAAATCTAAGTGTCCATCAGCTTCTACCACAGGAAGCAGCACAAAGGAGTCAGAGAGGTGCCCCATAGTACCTGACCTTAACACGGGGGGAACCTCTAAAGCTGCCGGGGTATGTGAATTTTACAGTTTTGAGTAGATCTGCTAGATAAACGTAGACAAATGTGGCAGTGTACACCGCAAAACTGCAGCAGACTGTGGGCCTGTGGCTGGTATGTTGGTCTGACCTGAAGGCAAAGGCATATTTAGGAGGGAGGAAGGGGCCAAAAGGAAGAATATTCTGTTCTCGTGCAGAGTTTATATACTTCCTGGATGATAAAGAATAAGATTTTGAGGACGCTCTCCTTTCCCTCCCCCTTTTTTCTTCAGGTTTCTGCCTTATTGGATATTGGATATATATGTGTGTATGTATCTCTCTCTCTCTCTCTCTCTCTCTCTGTATATGTGTCTCTGTGTGTATACATATCATTAGGTTGTGTATATATCCTCCACTGTAATCTAGTACACTATATATGTATATGTGTGTATACCACATATGTATGCATATGAATATAAACAAATATATGTATAAATATATATATGTTTACACATACCTATATGTGGTATACTAGATTACAGTGGTGACCTCAGTGAATAGATTCTAGAGAGAATCCACAAGGATTTCTCCCAAGGGCAAAGCAACCACCACATGTCAATACTTGGAACGTTATATGACTCTTAAGGAGATCAGATGTTTGAAAATCTTAGACAATCATAGACTCTCTTCCTGATTCTATTGTAGTGCTAAGATCAAAGTTGTACAGGCTCTCAGAAGACACTGGCAATGCATACCCCTTCATACAGAAATAGCACCAAAGAGTCATTACAGTGTCTCATCTAGCCAAATTCCTCATAGCAAGGTATCATGAAAAGGTCTGCCAACCATGATACATTGTCTGGGTCTTTTAAATGGAGGTGTATATAAGGCCCAATCTCTCTAGGGACTTATGCCTACAGAGCACAGAAGTCACTTGGCACCTGCTTCAGCTAAATCTCTTGCACTTTATTTCCTGTGGGGTTTCTCTCTCTCTCTCTCTCTCTCTCTCTCTCTCTTCCACTTGAAAACTGTTCTACTTTGATGTTATTGAACATACCTACCTTTTTTTAACCGCCTTGCCAGCCAAATGAGAAATGCCAGCCCCGAGAATGCAGTGACCATGACGGCTACAGGAATGAAGAGGGGGTTGTAGTCGCCTTCTTTGATCTTTGAGAAACTTCTGTTTGTCTCTGAAAGAGGAATCAGTAAGGCATATAGCATGAGCCACAGAATTAGTTTCTTACTCAAGCTCATGATAGTTATCATTTTGGTGTTCTGATATCCCACAACAGTAACATATATAACACATGAGGGGAATAACATGGGAAGGCCCACGGTACGTATACAACTGGACTGGCCTCTAGCCTTCTGCCTATGGGATCACAGTTCTCAGATCTGTGACTCATGGAGGTCCTGGGATTGTATCTCAAAACTCAAACAAGAAGTAGTTATCATGGTGTTTTGTTCCTGGTCTTGTTTAAAGGTTGATATCTGAGCACAGAGAAGAACTAGAAAGCTTACTAAACTGTAAGGAAAATGAAGTCAGCGATCTGAGCTGGGTAACTTGTTGATCAAAGGAAGCTTCTCCTACTACTTACATTGAACGAGATACACAAAAATCTTATTGTTTATATGCTCAGGGTCTGCAATGATATATAGCGATGCAGTTGGACCCCTGCCCTTCATTTCCACTCAAATCAACTAAAAGACCATTTCTACATACCCCTTTGGATATACAAACTGGGTTGGCTTACAGTCTCTTATTGAAAAATACTAATTTGAAAAAAAAATCTATCTTCTGATACCTCCAGGTGAAGGAATCTACTTTTACATATTGGCAACTGTTGGTTTGCTAAAGATGAGGAAATGAAAACTAAGTCGGTTGGAAAGGAAATGCATTTGATGAGCCTGGCATACAGCCTTGCTGTAATGTCCTCGTTACCACCTTCCTGCTCCCTGCCCCCACTCTACTCCAAACACCCAGCGATCTTCTTTGAGAGCTTCTTCAGGGCCTATCGCTTCTATATTCTGTGTAGACGGTATACATTGGCCAGACACTGGTAGCTGCTAGTTCATATGCTAACTTAACAAACAATTATTTTGTCACTTTTTTTTATGTACTCTGGTTTGCGGTGTATACACAAAGATGAGGAAGCTGTGGTCCTTCCTGTGCACAGACAGATTGGGGAGACATCAGCTTGGGATACTAGAGAACGGTTCACTTGTTGGGAGTTAGGGAGTCAATGGTGGGCTTAGAGGATGCATTGTTAAAAGACTAACAGGGAAATAAACTTGTGACAGAAAAGAAGACATGGGTCGTACATAAATATGTGAATGGGTTTACACTTTAAATTAATAGGAGAGTTGAGAAAGAAAATAATTATCATGAAATGAGAGCCTAAGAACAGACAAGGATTTTATAGTACATTACTGCATATACATTTCTTTCTTAGGCCACATGTATTGAGGGAAATGGGACGTAAGTGTTTGTTATCTCTTTCCTGTCTTCTGCTAATCAATCAGCTCCGGCATTAAGCCTTCAGAATTTCTGAGTAAAATTACTCACGCTGACATATTGGACTAGGACTAGACCAGATGCCAGATGATCTGCAGACAGTTTTTCTCTCGCCAATTAAGTCAGTTCCTTCTGAGCAGGTGAAGGTACAAGCAGTAGTAAAGCTGAAGTTGGCCAAGGGGTGACTGCATTCCATCGCGCCCAGGTCGGGTGCTGCTAGAGGTGCGCACTGAGTCACTTCGGGGAGGACATAACACAACACGGCAGTCAGGACCAAAGGCAGTTTTCACTTTCTTATTACCATCAATTAATCATGCATAATGATGGATTCCACTATGGCATTTTCAGAGATGGTATACATATTGTTCTTTGGTCATCTTTGCCCCACCCCCTTTAGCCTCTCCCATCTCCCTCCCAGTTTCATTGCCAATCCTGAAGCTTTTTTTTTTTAAAGATTTATTTTATTTATTATATGTAAGTACACTGTAGCTGTCTTCAGACACTCCAAAAGAGGGCGCCAGATCCCGTTACGGATTGTTGTGAGCCACCATGTGGATGCTGGGATTTGAACTTGTCACCTTCGGAAGAGCAGTCGGGTGCTCTTACCCGCTGAGCCATCTCACCAGCCCCCTGAAGCTTTTTGTTTCAGTATGGTTTTAACTTTTATGGGGTGAGTAATGTATGTGTGTGCTTCACAGAATTATCTGGAAAGGACATGGCACGTGGTAATGAGCTACATGGCGTGAACCAACCCAGGTCCTTGAGAGGAGAAAGTGCTTTCAAACACTGATTCTGCTTTCCAGCCCCCATTACATGTTTTTGACCAGAGCCTCCAGACTTTATCATTGAAACCATCCATACACATCTAGAAATTTCTAACTTGTAGGGATTACTTTGGACAGTGCTTTCAGACTTGTGATATGAAGTAATAACTGGTCAGAGATAGAGGCAACAAGGCATTGACAGCCAGCCCATGGTGGTATAGGACAGCCATTCCAAGAGGCTGCCCCAGCATGTTCACATGCAAGACTGCTGGAAATGTCATACCATACAGCCTTAGACTCAAGAGGCAGACTCTGGCATGGGACATGCTCAGGGATCACAAAGCTTTCAGCCTTCTCCTTAAGCAGCTTTGACAGACGCCCCCACTCCCTGAAGCAGGCTTTAACACTGATACAATTCATTAGTTACATCAATTCTGTTCCATGATGTCAACGATGGATTTTGGTTTCCTTTAGAGAATTAAACTAGGGAACTAGAAATATAAATGTAAAAAAGCCTATTCAGAACTTCATAATTACCAGTTTTTTTCCCATCATCTATGTGTGATAAACCCTGTCAGTCAAGAAAGGATGAAAATCCATTCTATCTCAATGAAAACAGTCAAGAGTGAGGCTTTGTTTTTCACAGAAGTTGTTATTCTCCTGAGAGCTCACACTGGAGAAAAACAAAGAAAAGATAACTTTAAGAACCTACCAACTGAAGAGACCAAGAAAGACCTGTAAATCCCCTGGAAGAAACTGATTGGTGCTAAGTTGGGCACCATATCAAATGGGTGTCATTGAAGGAGAGGAACCAAAGTTCAACTGGGGTTCATCAAGGCTTTATGTGATAGCAATGAGAAAAAAAATAAGATACAGAGTATAACTTCAATGTATTGCTATAAATCAGATTATAAAATGCCAGATGACTTCAAAGACTTTTGGTTTTGTTTAGCTAGGTTTGGTTTGGGTTGGTTTGGTGTTTTCCATTTCATTTTAGTGAGAAAAAAAAACTATTGAAAAGCATCAAACTACAACCCAAGTTGAGTTAAATTATACAACAACAGAAAAAACAGACTTCTAGGCAAGACTCCCCTGTATTCTCAGACTATAAACACAAGCTTGCCACAACAAAGATCCACTCTAAAGTCACTCACCTTGGCAGATTGGCTCTGGAGATGACCAGTTTCCAGATGCTCCACACTGTGTTTCTGCAGTCCCAAGTAGCTCTCTTCCCTCAGAACAGCTGAAAGCACACATCGACTGGAAGCTGAAGTTTCCCAAGGGATGGATGCAGTCCATGGTACCCAACTCAGGGGCCTCCAAAGGCTCACACTGGACCACTTTCATGGAGAGAGAAGCAGGATTGAGAAGAGTTATGAGGATTCGATGGAGTTGAGTCTTGTTTCTGCTACTGGATAACTGTTTGTCTGTATTGGGGGTCCAAAGAAATCTTGTGGGAAGAAATGGTCTCTGAACTATGCTTTGAAGATAATCAGGTGTCTTGTCCACATGCAGAATCAGAGAGAAGTCCATAAGCAAAGCCAACAGAACACAAACTCTGTGTGGAAAGTAGAAAACTGACAAAATGTTGGTGTTGCTATAAAGATAGGGCAGAATATGGGGTGTGTTAAGAGAGAGAGAGAGAGAGAGAGAGAGAGAGAGAGAGAGAGAGAGAGAGAGAGAGAAGCAAAGAAGAAAATACTCATTCTTTTCATTCCATCAATGACCATTTGCTTTGTACCAAGCATCATTTTGAAACTTAATTGAGCTCAAATCTGACAAAGACAAATGGTAGGAACTAAAGAGTGAATGGTCCTTGGTGTCTGGTGTGTTCTGATTATTTTTTTAATTGGTCAGCTTGCCTGCTCTATGAGTAACTTCTTTGAAGGGAGCTAACTTAAACTTCTGGAGCTCATCTAGGGACCACAGCAGAAACGGGAAAGGCAAGGAAGGCAAAGGTAGGAGGAGACAAGTAGGAGAGAAACTGGAGAAGTAACAAGTTATAAAATGTAATTAGCAAGGGAAGAAGGAGCTTGGCAGACGTGGAATGGGGGGTGGAGGTGACTATAATCACCGTGCATTATATGCAAGTGTGATAGTGCCAATTTTTAATTAATAAAAATTATTTTATTGAATTGTACATGTATGGGTGTTTTGTCTGCATGTATATGTGTGTACTATTTCTGTGCCTGGAACCCCAGGAGGCCAGAAGATGGCATTGTATCATCTGGGGTGGAGTCAGAGATGTCTGTTAGCCACCATGTGATTACTGGGAACAGAACTCAGGTCTGCTGTAAGAGCAGCCAGTGCACTTAGGCTAATCCATCTCTCTTCAGCCCCATAAAATAAATAAATTTTTCAAAATTGAATTCGCGATGTGTTATCTTACACAAGTATTGGAGTAGGGTGGCAGAGTTTCACACCATTTCTTGTGTCATTTCCATGGAATGTAATTACAGCCACACACACACACACACACACACACACACACACACACACAAACCGACTGGAGACATTTGAGTTGTAGACATCCAAACAACATTCTTAGCATATTTGGAGGTTGTGGCTAAAAACAGATTTGTTAGTCCAAAGATCACATAGGTATATACATCCATAAAAATTCAGAAAATTTGAAGAAAGAAACAAACTAAGTCAGGATAATAGAAAAGACAGATTCTGAGACTAAAAGTTTATGAGCTTGGATAAGTACAAATGAAAGAACCCAGGAGAAGTCACTATAGTCAACCAAACAATCAGAAGCCAGCTGGTGGTGGCATATGCATCCAACCCCAGTCAAATCTCTGAGTTTGATGTCAGCCTGGTCTATAAGAGGAAGTTCTAGGACTGCCAGGGCCACACAGAGAAACACTGTCTTGAAAACAAAAGACCAAAACCCAAACCAAAACAAACAAAAAAGACAGTCAGAAAAAGGATATGATGGAAATCAAGAAAGCAAGCATGATGTTTAAAGGGGAGAAAACTAAAGAGCAGACCAACGATGTGGTGGAGGTAACACTCTGGGAGAGTCACGGTTTCAGAGATAAGTTAATTAGTCAGATCTAGTCCAGTTGGTTAATACTGAAACTAATTTTTGTTTCAGTCCTTTATTCCTTAAAGACATTACTTGTCTTCTTCTTCCAATTTTCCATTGTGTGCAGCAGATACATCAAAACGCATTTTGAAACTCAGTCTCATTCTGAAAATTTGATGCGCCTTTCTATAGCAGTTGGCTAAGCCTGAGCCTCTCTCTGCACATGTGTATTCTCTCATTTCTGGTCTCCCACAGCATCTCTGAGTGATTTCCTAGGGCTCTGAAGACTCCACCATCTCTTTCTTGGCCATCCTAGCAGTGGTCCTTTGTGCTGATTCTAGGATAATTGCCCCCAGTGCTGGCAGTAAGATATCGAGTGGCCATTCATTGCAAATAAAGGACATGTATTTTATTAGGGGACATCATCACAAGCTTATTCTTGTTCATCTCATTTTACTTCAATCTTTATCCCTGAACATAAATAGTTTCTATTAAATATATATTCCATAAGTACAGAATCTATAATGATTTGCTTCTGTATTCTCCAGAAATACCCAACCAAAATAAGTGTACAGGATTTGTTATTAAATAACTCTGGCATATTCTGTGTATCAGATGTTCGTTCTTTTCCTTGTCACATCTGTCTATAGAAGAGCAGGAGTGCCTTCCAGATACCCCACTCTCCTAGGGAAAAATAGAATTGTTTCTATCTGACCGCATAGTTCTTAATCCTGCAAGCTCAGTAGACTAGGACATCCTTGACAGTAAGGGTCTACAATACCCCATTTCTTTCTGTAACCTAATCACCTTTGACAAATCTCAACACATTGTTCCTTGTGGTGCTTCAAACCACTTGTGAAGTAAATTGAAACTTCATGCTGACTTGGGAAATCTTTACAGGAAGGTATTATTGTGAAAGTTTAGCTTTCTGTTCTGAACTTCCCATTTCCTAGAACTGCTAATAGTGATTTGTCCCAACCGGTATTATTCTGTCCCAACAACAAAGATCCACTCTAAAGTCACTCACCTTGGCAGATTGGCTCTGGAGATGACCAGTTTCCAGATGCTCCACACTGTGTTTCTGCAGTCCCAAGTAGCTCTCCTCCCTCAGTACAGCTGAAAGCACACTTGGACTGGAAGCTGAAGTTTCCCAAGGGATGGATGCAGTCCATGGTACTCAACTCAGGGGCCTCCAAAGGCTCACACTGGACCACTTTCATGGAGAGAGAAGCAGGATTGAGAAGAGTTATGAGGATTTGATGGAGTTGAGTCTTGTTTCTGCTACTTGATAACTGTTTGTCTGTATTGGGGGTTCAGAGAAATCTTGTGGGAAGAAATAATCTCTGAACTATCCTTTGAAGATAATCAGGTGTGTTGTCCACATACAGAACCAGAGAGAAGTCCATAAGCAAAATCAACAGAACACAAACTCTGTACAGCAGTGCTAAGCTATTATGGGTCTAATGAATACCAGCAGGAACAAACAAATGAAGCTTACCATACTGACACTGCGGCCCATAATACCCTGTGTCACAGATGCACGTGTGATTGTTGATAGTTTCCACACATTCTCCATGGCCATTGCAAGACCCTGGCTGGCAAGAGGCTTTAAGCAGATTACACAAAGACATTTTAATGTGATTACATCCATAGTCCCTCCTTCACATAAAGAACATTTTTGTTTGACACTATTATAATGAACAAGAAAGATTTGCTTAAGTATTCATAACATTTTTGCATAACACATGCTATACTTTTTATTTATAAGGTACAGTAGCCATTTGGCTGTAGACATTTGTCTATTTTTAGAATGAATTAACTCACAGTAATTGTCTATATGATTAGGAGGTGTTAGAGAAAAGCCCCCCAAAACCACCTAGCTTTCAGCATCCTCTTCCTGTCTGTCCTTGAGGCACAGGCTGTCCATCCCTACTCCCCACTTACAACCTGGATAGAACTTTGTTTAGTTGTTGTGTACTTGCAGATTGCCCAGAGGTGCTATGCTTAAGGCTTAAGTTAGGATTATTTTAGAATGAATAGCAGTTTCTGAGTAACGAGTCTTCTTCCTCTAACTCTGGTGGTCCCACATCAGCATCTGACCCTAGACACTGCCTACCTGTGTAGCAGAGAGCTGCCTTTCGTTTGTGGCAGGCGTCATCGTTCCATTTCCCAGAGTCTCGTTCCCTCTTGATATAGATCTCCACACAGTCCTCCTTGGACTTCTTGTTGTTGGGCTCCCCAGCACCCCAATTCTCTGCTTCTTTAGTGAGAGTTTTGTTGGTTCCCACCCATGTCCACATTTTCCCAATTTTCCTGATTCCTATCCAGTAGTAATAAGGGCTTTTGGGTAATGTCTTCTCTAAATACTCAATTTCTCTCTTGTTTTGTATGGCAACTAAATCTGTGTAATTTTGCTTGCAGAACTTTCTAGCATTTTCCCAGTTCATGGGTTTTTCAGAATAATGGTAAGTCCAACAGTGAGTTCCATGGTGTATCTGGAAATCTGAAAAACAGCAGCAGAAATATGATGACTTAGAGTGTGTTCTAGGACCAGGTGCAGGTGCAGGCTGCCCACCACTTAGAGATGAGGGACGAAGACTGCAGGAGAACAGGTGACAGCTTATGGTCACCCGAATTAGCTGTTGGCAGCCTTGGATCAGAATCTAGACTCTCTCTCTTTTTGAAAAGATATGGAATTGTTTTTTACTCAAGGATTATATATAAATATATCTTAGCAGATTTATTTTAATGAAAGATCTTCCTCAAAATTCTTTGAAGTGTAATTTATCCAACCTACTTTAGAAATGTATGTCACTAAGAATTATTTAAAGTATAATTTAATACAGCTTTAAAATCCACACTATACTTTTTAATGCTGGGATAACATCCTAAAGGCCAATATTTATTACTGTTATTACATGTCACAGTACACATATAAATTTCTCATTTAAGTAAAATAAAATAGGGTCAGGAAGAACATTAATAAATACTTTATTGTAACATAAAATGTATTCTATTGTAGAAGAGGCTGCCCTGGGAACGCCTCAATACATAGACCAATTGTGTATCTAAACTCATAGTACAGAACAACATATATAAAGATGATGCAAAAGACACACAATTGGTTTTGTCATGTTCTACATACAAAGATACTTAAGTAATAGTGCCTAATTAACAACTGGGCCTTCAGGCATAAGGAGTTTGAAGCAACCAAATAAAACACATGATTTTTGTGCACAATGACCTTGATGACACCTGCTATTCTAAGAATGGCATGATCTATGTGAGCTATGATTTTACAGTAAGATAAAAGATTTCACATAACCATCAGCTCACTGAGTTTTTACTTCATAAGGTGAGTACTATAAAGACATATCAAAAATACCTTCTAAATATTTATGCTTAAGCCAATCATCCTGAGCTGCTCTCCACCTGGGTCAGAGAAATTGCTTTTTGAAGTAGATAGCAGCCAGTGGAGAGATGCATAGCTGTTAAATGCTGACAATTAGAGACTCAGCCCTAAATGGAACACTTATATTAACCTCTCATCCACAAAGGCTCATTGCAGAAGAGACACAAAGACTGGGAAGTAGTGTTGGGGAATATGAGAGTACTGTCTTCTGGACATGACATGATTAATGCAGTTTTGAACTCACAGCAGTTGTGATTATCTGCAGTTGCATAAGACCTACATGAGGATCAAGTGTGGATAGGGTAGAAGATCTCCAGGCCCCAACCTTTACTGAAGGGCTATTGTCAGTTAACAGTTTCTGGGGGGAGGGTGAATCACTCTTTTTGAAGGTGTGGCCACAGCTAGGTTTCTCATGCACCAGTGGATGGTCCACACCCTTGCATCTATGAGCAGTGCTAACTGGATTTAGTAGCTTATCAAAAACAAAAGGAAGATAGACAGACAGAAAGGAAGTTGGAAGGGTGTTGGGGGGGTATATGGTATAGTTGAAGGAGGAAATGACATATAGTTATGATCATACTTTACTATACATGTATGAAACTCTCAAAAGCAAAGAAAATTTTAAAAAACAAAGAGAGGGTGTGTTCACTTGTTCTGAGCTGAAAGTCCAGGTAAGAGAAGAAGGAGACAAGAAGAAGCAGTTAGCACAGACAATGGTTTAAAATGTTCAAATTTATTGATGAAAACCCTCTAAGGCATAAGCATAAAACATGTAACATCAAAAGAAAGACACAAAAACCCCTAAAATAAAAACAAAACCCCAGCCCTCAGGCAGCCCGCGCTCTGGACTGTGGAAGTTCATTGTGGGCACAGCAAACTATTAATAGAAAGTGAAATGTAGAATAAGCATTACGTGCCTTATTAGAGGTTTGTCAATTAACTGCACTCCTTCCTAACGGAGGAATATTGTGCAGATATCAGGATTTGGGCACATCACTAGAGAATGTCAATGCTAAGCTGGTATTAGGGGGACTCAGAGAAATACTGAAGGTCAGAGAAAGAATGAGAGTCCTCAAAAGAATTAATAGCAAAAAAAAAAAAAAAAAAAAAAAAAAAAAAAAAAAAAAAAAAAAAAAAAAAAAACAAAAACAAAAACAAAAAAAGCAACAAAAAAGAATTAATAGCCATCTACTTGATTGTGTTCCCTGCAACTATATACTTCCAATGAATATTTAAGAAAAGAACAATCACTGCCTACTAAGGCTTAGCCAAAAACAAATGACATACCACAACAGAGCAGTGTCCAGACCCACAGCTTCAGGATGCTCCTTGAGCCCCAGTGAGTACCCTGACATCTCCATGGAAACACCTATAAATGAAGTGCAAAATATTTAAACTCTGAATTGCAAACTTATATCACCATGAGGCAGTGCCCTGCCGTTTCTTCAAATCACAGATAAAGTCCATCAGCCCACTATCTGCCTTATCCAAGATAAACCATTTGGGGGGGGGGGGCGTCATGGCTGAAAATGATGGCATCTAATTCATCACACACTGGTACACTACTTTATTTCATTTTCCTTCCAGATTTCAGCCCCAAGTTGTTGATCATGATTGAGGTGATGTTTTCCTATAATTTGGTATTCTTTGTACCTACTTTTCAACTGAGCTTTAAATCAAACCAAATCTTTTTTTTTAATGCTCTTGTTTTTAATGCTCTTGGGGGGTCTAATGAACCAGTGACACTCACATTTACCTTTCACACTGGGTCATGAAGGAGCCATACCTCAAATACGTGAATGAATGATGTAGCCAGAAGCCAGGAAAGGCAAGCATTGCTTTTTTCAAGTAAGAAGCAATACATTTTGAATAACTCAAACAACAAAGCCATAGGCTTTCTGCACATCTTAAAACTGTAGTTTTGGATGTATACACTCCTCAGGGAGTCACTCTATGTCACCGCAAAGGTCTAACCTCGTCTGTGCCCCTTCCAGCATTCCATCAAAGCAAACACCAAGTGCATTCCATCAAAGCAAACACCAAGTGAGAAAATCAGAAAGAAACAGTCTAGAGTCATTTTCTTGAGACAACATGCATAGATTTTTTTTCTTGTTTGTTTCTATATTTCTTAAAAGCAGAAATGATAGCTTCTTGCCCCTTGCCACCTGCCTCTTCAACCCCAAGGAAAATTTTGAGTATCTAGAGATCTCTTATAGGCTGGGATGCTCACCATGGTTTGCTGGGTCTCTCTGCAAGTCCCTCTGCAGGCCTCAGACTCCTGCACCTGGGGCTCAGTGTTCTTGCACAAGGAGGGTGTGCTGCGCTCAGGAAGAATGTGCCAATGTGATCAGTGGGGTTTGCTCTCTTTCATTTCTCCACCCCAGCTTCACATCCTCCACCCCCATTTCTTCCCCTTTCTCTTCTCTCTCTCTCTCTCTCTCTCTCTCTCTCTCTCTCTCTCTCTCTCTCTCTTCTTCCCCCCCATCCTAATCTGGGCTCAATCATTTGCCCCGAGAACACAGTAGAGGACCAGAAGCTATGCCCCCTGCTCAGGATATCCCCAGTTTGGAAGAAGGAAAGGAAAGGGAGAGATATTGTAATTATATTATAATCCCCAAATTTAGAAAAAAAAGGAAAAAAAAAGAAGCAATGGCAACTGGTTTCTTCCCCACATCCTCTTAGTCATTTCTGGTTACCTATGCCTCCTTCCCTCCCCTTGCCTCCCCTTCCCTCCCCTTGCCTCCCCTTCCCTCCCCTTGCCTCCNTCTCTTCCTTTCCCTTCCCTTCTCCTCCCTTCCCTTCCCGCTTTGTGTGTGTGTGTGTGTTTGTTGTTTTGTTTATAAACTCCTGACCCTGGGGTAGGGGACCCTGGTCATATTATAGATAAAAACTTATTTCAGAGCCAGTTCCTTTGCTCTTGAACTTCGGGACCTTTCTGAAAGACTTGACCCAACTCAGTTCCTCTTCTTCCTCTTTCCTCGTTCACCCCCTAGTGGAAGTCCTTGTTAATGGCTCTTCTGAAAGCAAAATCCTAAATAAAATCCCCGGGCTCTAACTTTTGTCCTAGAGAGGTTGGGGGACCTAGAAATACCTTGAGAAGAAAATGTGAAGAGGCTAAGACAGCATATAAAGTTTGAATTCAGCCATTCAAAGGCAATCTGGTGGAAGTCACTGACATAATAGTATTTGCACTGTAAGAAAGTTAATAATAATGACAAAAACAATGGCATGTATGTACCAACACACACATACACACACACATATAGAGTAGTAGCAACAATAACAACACTAGAACTTAGCAGGTTATATTAATTACCCATGAAAGTCTAAAATGTTACAGAGGAGTAACTATTACTAATCTCATTTTTTAAAATGTATTTGTTCTTAAGTAATTTCATAGCTCCTTGGTGCTTAAGCCACCAGCCCCCCACGTCCTACTGCTTGTCATCCCCTGGAAACTCACCAAGATATGCCCCAACTTCACGTGCTTGCTTTTTCATAATCTGTGGAATCTGAGTAGTCTTGCTTATTGGAATGTTTACTGGTCTTTCTGGCTTGAACTCATTCAGATAACTATGCCTATCTCTGTAGTATTTTAGACTTTAAAAGGTAATTAATATGACCTGCTAACTTCTAGTGTTGTTATTGCTATTACTATTTTATATTTGTGTGTGTGTGTGTGTGTGTGTGTGTGTGTGTGTCGGTGCATACATATCATGGTCTTTGTCATGTTAAGTTCATGGATGTAACAGCTCCATCCATAGCTTAGGAGGCTGAAACAATGACTGGGCCTTCTGAAAAACAGAAAGTATGTATGCAAGTGAAGGACCAGGAGACCTAGTGATGCAATCCAGCTCAGGATTCACAGCGTAAGAATCAGGAATATCAGCATCCTAGACCACGGTAAAACATATGCCCTAGCTCAGAATGATAACAAATTAGATCACGTCTGCCCACATCAGGCCTACGTGTAAGCTCTGCAATAGCAGCAAGAATGTGTATATTGGTAGCGAAGAACCTCATTATGAATCTAGTCTTGGGGGATTTGGTGGTTTGGATATGCTTGGCCCATGGGAGGTAGCACTATTGGGAGGAGTGGCCTTGTTGGAATAGGTGTGGCCTTGTTGGAATGGGTGTGGCCTTGTTGGAATAGGTGTGGCCTTGTTGGAATAGGTGTGGCCTTGTTGGAAGAAATGTGTCACTGTGGGAGTAGACTTTGAGGTCCTATGCTCAAGCTCCACCCAGTGTGGAAAAGACCCTTCCTTCTGGATGCCTTTGGATCAAGATGTAGAACTCCCAGCTCCTTCTCTAGCATCATGTCTGCTTGAACATTGCCATGCTTCCTCCATAATGGACTGAACCTCTGAAATTGTATGCTGGACCCAATTAAATGTTGTCCTTTATAAACGTTGCCTTGGTCACGGTGTTTCTTCACAGCAATGAAACCCTAAGACAGGGGGTAATTCAAACCTCAGTGAACTCAATGAACTAAATGAACATGAACTTTTTTGAATTACAGCCACTGAGACAGTCACGCAGCAAAGACTTCGTTTCCTTGGGCTTGGTGATTCTTTTAGATAGTTAAAGTTTGGTTCTCTTTTGGAATGGACACAAGAGCCTAGATGTATATAACTTCGCACACACTAGAATATTGATGTCCCCGAAGGAGACCACGGTAAGCATTAGCTAGAATGTGGAGACACCACACCGGAGCCCTCCTCGCTGCAGGTGTGACTGTAAAGAGGTGGAGCAGCCTTTTTGGGAGAGAGCTGGAAGGTTCCTCCAAAAGCAGCGTAGGGTTACTGAGTTACCTGCCTCCACCACGCCCTCAGGGCTTCCCCACCAGCGTCATTCGCAGTAGTCAAAAGGCAGAAAGACACTCAGAGACAATGGCCTGAGTGGTCCAGATACAATATCTGGTCAATCCACAGAGAGAATACAATTTTTCTGTAAGTGGGATGAAGAGCTGATACAAGCTACACCATGGAGAACTCTAGAAAACAGCGTGCTAAGTAAAAAGAGCTAGGCAGAAGGTCATGTGGCACTTTTATGTATATAAAGTGTGCTGAATAGGTACAGACTGTTGCCATGGAGGGGAGAGAAAAGATTGTGAAGGAACCGATAACTGACTGGGTTTCACTCTCCGCCAAGAGAAATGTTACAGACTTAGGTATATGATTGCCTGATACTCCATTTTAAAAGAGGGAGTTTTAGGTCAAGGCGCTTGCCACACAAGCCCATGGTGTGTAAAGAGAGAGCTGACTCCTCAAAGCCGTCCTGTGAGTTCCACACATTCACAGTGACAATTCAGATGCACGCAAGCACATGTGCACACAATTAATTAATTAAAATGTAATTTTTATGCATACATATTTTTATCTGGATGCATTAAAATGTTAAGAAGGCTCAAATACACAAAGATAAGTAGAAACGCATTTATTGCAAAACATTATACTCATATGAGAATACAATAAGTTTAACATATTTAAATAAATACATACTCTTACACCATAAGATATTTTAAATCATAATTTTAAATACTCTATTAGGACTCAGATACAGACCACATTTATATTTCACACAGTAATTTCTGATACAAAATATACAACCATTTACATTGCGTTGTTTCTCAGTCTCTCTCTCTCTCTCTCTCTCTCTCTCTCTCTCTCTCTCTCTCTCTGTGTGTGTGTGTGTGTGTGTGTGTGTCACTCCCCTCTCATCCTAATGCCTATCATACTTCCTGTTCCCTGTTGGCTTTTCCACCGCCACCAATCAGCGAGGACCTTTCAAAAAATTTCTTTCTCTAATACGTTAATTTGGAAGCTGGGACACTTTTGGCAGGAACAGGTCTGTCATTTACTGACCAAGTGTCTATCATTGCCAGTTCCAGGTGAAATTGCTGAGGGCTTTTACTCTCTGTAACATAACAATCATTGTGTTCGCCAGCTTTCCCCTCCTCTAGAACATATGAACCAGAACAGAATGACCACTGGACACCTTTACTCTTTAAAAGTCCATTGTCTCCATCGATCACAGGGTGACGCCTCATCATGGATTTAGAATCAGATATAATGTAAAGAATCATGTGTTTGTCCTGTAAAAGAACTACTCTTTTAGGAATCACGCATGTTCACATTTTGACATGCTCTTAAATACATTAAAATGTACATTTTTATCATTTGTGCTTTTATTAAATCAGAACATTTGGCTTCAAGAATGTTCTCTCTTCCAGAAAAAAAAAAAACCTTTGGCATGGGGGGGAGCAACAACAAAAATATATAAACTCTCTCTTCACTTTCTTTGTTTGTTTTTTTTTGGGGGGGGGGTTGGTTTTTCGAGACAGGGTTTCTCTGTATAGCCCTGGCTGACCTGGAACTCACTTTGTAGACCAGGCTGGCCTCGAACTCAGAAATCCGCCTGCCTCTGCCTCCCGAGTGCTGGGATTAAAGGCGTGCGCCACCACGCCTGGCCTCTCTTCACTTTCTATTCTTTTGATAGTACCATGTCTTAAAACCAGCTACAGTTAAATACTCAGGATTTCACATTAATTTCTCATTTTGAAAATAAGTGGACTGCAGATATAATATTAAATTTAGATTTAGGGATTTTCTAATTAAAAAAAGATTTAGAATAACTTTTGACTTGTGATAAGCCATAGGATTCTGATTTTTTTGAAGTCCTTTTGACCCTTGAACTGACATAAGAATGATGGATACCATGCTGGCTTCAATGCCAGGACACAGAACATAATGTTCAAGAATACTTCGGCGGCCACTGAATCCCATGGGGATAAAGCCAATATGTCTGCCTAGTGGTCTTAACATGTAATATTCACCAGGATTTGCACCTTGTACCCGTAATGACACTCCTAGGCCATAACCTGAGAATACGGCATTCTGCCTTTTTTTTTTCAAGATAGAAATAGAAAATTGTTTGCTCAAAACTGCTGATAAATATTATTTATGTCTGTGACAACAATACCAGAATTAGCTGTTGACACACTGCGTGGGGAACAAGAGAAATAAACAAAGCAATAAAATGCTGTTTCTGTTCCCAAATTCTAGAGTGACTAAGAGTCAGAATGAATTCTGCTGTTCCAGCCCCCGCTCTCCCCGGTCTATTCACTCTCTTTTAAAGAGAGCACCTCCACCTTCTGTGGCAGCACGTTCTTCATACTGTCACTAACTAGGAAAGAGGAAACCGAGTCATTCCGGTAGAGGGCTGGCCTTGTCACTCAGTTTTCATCCATGGAGTCAGGATCCCAGTTTTTAAGCAGGCAGGAGAGACCAGGATTCCGTAGGCAGTTCATTTCCTGCTGTCTTCAGCACATCATTCTGTTTCCCACGATGCATTTGTATTCCTGCAAATACAAGCAAGTGTGAGAGCCTTCCAAATCTCCTGCATGCTGGAAGCAGAAACAAAGCACATCAGCTAGTAGCTGTCTCTTGGAGGTGGTCCAGACATGAACTCCCAGTGCCACTCAGTTACTAGTCTCTATGACACTGTAATAGTAGAAATAGATCAGTTATACCCATTAAACCCTATGGAATATGCAACCCAATGAATGAACTCTGGTGCAGCTTGGGCTTTAATTGTTCAACTATACTGGTCATCACTGAGGACTATGCTAATGAAGGAACTTAAGGAAGGGAGCCGAAGAGGCAAATTGAAACATCTAGTTTCTGTTCAATCTTTCTCTAAGCCCCACACTACACCAAAAATTCTCTTCATCAAGAAAAAAAAATTATTTAGAAGGACTTGACCTTCCAGACAAACTCTCAGAAGCAATGTGGACATTGCGGATCACAGATTCCAGATCCTGCTACTGCTGGTGTTCATAGTAGCTTTAGAAACTCAGGCAAGTTCCTATAAAGTCTGTGCCTCATTTCTTTATCTCAGAGGAATAAAGGAATAGGCCTGGTCTCTCCCAGTCCCTAGTTTAGATCCATGCTTATGAATCTAATTGCTAAATGGGTCTAGTATTCACCACCATCCATCCATCCATCCATCCATCCATCCATCCATCCATCTATCCATCCATTCATCCATCCATCCATCCATCCATCCATCCATCCATCCATCCATCTATCCATCCATTCATCCATCCATCCATCCATCCATCCATCCATCCATCCATAATAAGTAAAATGATCCAAGGAAGACGAACCTCTGCTGCTTCATTTACAGAGAGAGAGAGAGAGAGAGAGAGAGAGAGAGAGAGAGAGAGAGAGGAGAAAGAGAAATAATTTTCTATAAATTATCATCAAGATGGGGATTCTCTCAAGCCAATGGCAGGTTTGATTGAGGGTGTCAAGGAGAAGCACCATGTGTAAAGGAGATTTTTCTCTCATTAACATGACCTGCCCAAGTCATACCTGATTGTTTT
>LR751443.1:49019-170921 GCA_902729485.2 Mus minutoides | reverse complement strand
AAGCCAAGGGAAGCAAGCCAGTAAAGAACATCCCTCCATGGCTTCTGCATCAGCTCCGGCTCCCTGACCTGCTTGAGTTCCAGTCCTGACTTCCTTTGATGAACAGCAGTATGGAAATGTAAGCCGAATAAACCCTTTCCTCCCCAACTTGCTTCTTGGTCATGATGTTTGTGCAGGAATAGAAACCCTGACTAAGACACATCACTTCCTGCAATTTTATAGATTTTTAATTAATAATTTAAAAAACCCATTGTGGGTATATATGACCATATTCACGACTTTATGTATGTGATACATGTGTGCACATGTGTGCACTTGCTTGTAAAGGACAGAGGTCAGTATTGGGTGTTTTGGGGTTTTTTTCTATTGCTTTCCACATTAGTTTTTGAGGCAGGGTCTCTGCCTGAAGCTGGAGTTCACCAGTTCAGCAAGGCTAGCCAGTTGGTGATTTCCAGGGCTCCACTAACCCCTTCCTCCCCAGAACCACTACAGATGCTGACGAGGCTGTCTCCTGAGCCTCTCAGCCATCTCTAAGGGCAGTGTTGTGATGCCCACTGCCTGATCAAGTTCCAGAACATCTTTGTCTGGGGGGGAAAGGGGGGAACCTATTAAGCAGTAAGTCCACACTTCCTGGCCCTCCCCCGCAGCTGGGACAACCTGCAGCTGTTTTGTCTGGAAGTTTGGTTGGTTCAAGTATCTCCTAAGAGAAACTGTACAATTACTGTCTTTTTCACTGATTTACTCACCAGTTGTCCTTAGAGCCTAGAACTGCTCTGCCCTGGGGTAGAACTAACTTCTTCTCCAGGAATAATAATTTGGCTTATTTTCTAGTGACCTATATAACGTGCTGCCTTCTTTTAAAGCTATGTATATAATGTCTTCTTTATACAGTTCTAAACTTCTAGAGGACAAGGTATCAGTCTGTAGTCTGAGCCTCTATTGTCCACAGCTTTAAAAGGCTCAACAGTGAAAAAAAACCCAAAAACCGCAAAGCAAGAAGACAAAGAAGAAAGAGAGTGGCCGATCCCATCAGTCTCAAGCCCATCTTATTACCCAGCATCCTTGGTCAGCCTGTACCCCCTTCTGGATGGAACTCTTGGCTTCCTTTGGGAAATATCAGGGACAATTCATATGGAAATAACACTGGGATTTAGATTTTTTTTTGAGACAGGGTTTCTCTGTATAGCCCTGGCTGTCCTGGAACTCATTTTGTAGACTAGGCTGGCCTCGAACTCAGAAATCCGCCTGCCTCTGCCTCCCAAGTGCTGGGATTAAAGGCGTGAGCCACCACGCCCGGCGGGATTTAGATTTTTAACTTTTGGTTATGAAAGTCATTGTTTTTGAAATGTATTTTCTGACAAAGATGAAGGTAGGGGTCAGAGGGCTGTGAAAGTCTCATTATAGTTCCCTAAAGTTCACATGATAGAAATGTAGCCCTCAGTAAGGTGTTCAGAGATGGGGTGTTTAAGAGACGGGAAAAGGGCTGGAGTGACGGCTCAGCAGTTAAGAGCACTGACTGCTCTTCCAGAGGTCCGGAGTTCAATTCCCAGCAACCACATAGTGGCTCACAACCATCTGTAATGAGATCCGATGCACTCTTCTGGTGTGTCTGAAGACAGGTACAGTGTGGACATATAAATAAAAATAAATAAGTCTAAAGAGAGAGGAAGAGAGAGAGAGAGATGGGCATAGCCTGCTGCCTACACTCACGCTGTTGTCCTGAGAGAAAGGTGGTCAGCTGGTTATTGAGGAAGAGAGTTCCTGGAAAAGGATGAGTCATGCAGGTGTGCTAGTACATGTCTATATTCAAGGTATTTCGGAGGCAGAGGCAGTTCACTTCTGGGCATCACAAGTTCAAGACCAGCATGGCCTAATTAGTGAGTTCCCAGCCAGCCAGGTTATATTGCAGGACTCTTTCTCAAGAAACAAACACCAACCAAGGAAAGGTGGCTGACTCNTTCCTGGAAAAGGATGAGTCATGCAGGTGTGCTAGTACATGTCTATATTCAAGGTATTTCGGAGGCAGAGGCAGTTCACTTCTGGGCATCACAAGTTCAAGACCAGCATGGCCTAATTAGTGAGTTCCCAGCCAGCCAGGTTATATTGCAGGACTCTTTCTCAAGAAACAAACACCAACCAAGGAAAGGTGGCTGACTCAACCAAGGAAAGGTGGCTGACTTTGGCCTCCCACCGCCTGCTCCTCTGTCCTTTTGCCTCCTGTCAAGGAATGATGTATCTAAAAAGCCCTTGACAGGTGCCAGCCTCTTGACCTTGGACTCCTCAGAGCTGAAGGAAACACAGTGTTCTTTATAAATTATCCAAACTCAGATATTTTGTTACAACAGCCAAAATGGACTGAAGTTACCTAACAGACAAGCGGAATCTTCTCTCTCTGACTAGCTGGCTGAACGTTTGCTCACTGTGCAGAGGGGGAACAATAGGTAAAAGTTGCTGGAATCTAGCTAAGAAGGATTGCGGAGAACCCACTGTGACTTCCTGCCTGCTCCATCAGAACTGTATTTGGAGTTATTTTACTTAGCTTAGCTCATAGCCCGACACCCCCACTGCTTCCCACTCCTCCCCCAACCCATGGTTCTTCCACAGTCCTCTGCAAGAGGAATCATGGTGTGTGCACCAGACAGAGTCAAGCAGCCCCGCCGACGGTGGTGTGACCTCGGGCAGTCACTTCTCACAGAAAATGTATAAACTGCTATCTTCCTCGAGAGGCTTCTCTGAGCCTTCCTTCAGTGAGATTATTTCCTTCTGGACCTTTAAGGTCTTATACACTATAGGTGGACAATGCTGTCAGGTTTCTTGCTTCTTCCAAGTTGCTGCCCCTGGGCAGAAAGCTGTGGTGAATCAGCGTCATTTGGATTCAGGACTCCATGCTCACACTTGCTGCCCAGGCTTGGTTTCCCCCTAGCTTCCTATAAACCCGTGGTCACTATGGCTGCTCAATCTTTTGGAACACACCAGAAAACTGTTCTGTAATGGGCCCAGGGGAGCCTTGTTGGAAGATGCAACTTCAGACTCACAAGAGAATTTACACAAGAAAGAAATACTCAGATTTCTCTCCCGGATGGTTTATCTCTGTTGAGAGCCAGCTCTTTCTTTTGTCTGTTTTCAGGGCTGGTAGGGTTTAGCCTTCAGAAGAGTCCTCAGTTTCTTGATGCACTTCATGCATGCATGCTTTCATTTCATTTCATTTCAGAACAGACTTGAACTTGTTTATAGTTGATGACCTTGAAGTTTTGATCCTCCTGCCTCCCAAGTGCTGGAATTGCAGGCATGCACTGCTACACCAGGAAACTACCAGCCGAGCTTCATCCACAACCCCTGACATACATTACTTGTGTCAGAGAAGCCTTCTGCTAAGAGCTGGCTTACAGGCAGGTGCTCAGCTAGCCCAACACAAGCACGGCTAGGAAGCAATCTGTACGGGAATACAAGTGGGTACCTCACTGGTCCTGGGCATGCTCACTTCCTTCTTGGAAATCACCGAAGGAGATGGCTGCTTCTGGGCAAAGGGAGTGATTTTCAGAGGCTTCAGGGAGACAGTTTTCATCTTGCCTTAAAGGATTAGGAGAAGCAGATCCAGAAGAAGAACCTTAGAGGAAGGAGCAATAGCTAGAGAATGCAGACGCAGGAAGTCGTGGCGGCAGCAGTGGAGAACAGTCTGAAGAATGAACAAGCGCAAAAAGGGACCAGTAGAAGCAAACACCAAGTGTTAAATGCTGTGATGGGCAGTCTTTAAGAGTCCCCAGGGGCCCTGGGCTTCCAGAGTGAAGGACCCAGACTGTCATGGGATGGAGCTGGACTATACCATTTCCCAGACCCAGCCAAACCTTCAGATGACACCCTGTGGCCACCTGCTCAATGGCGATTCTCAAGAGATGTCATACCAGAAGCATCTATCTAAACAAACCCATTTTCTGATTGAATTTGGGGATAACTTGCCACTCAACAATTAGTAAGTAACAGAAACGCATGCTTTAACATGCCAAGCATTGTGGTAGTTGTTTTATCTAAGTAATTAATCAGCAGTGTTAGATGGGTATTTATAATGGCCCTCATGTGAATTGTCTCCCTATAGGTTCGTATGTTTGAACACTTCAGTTCCCAGTCAACTGTTTTGGGAGATTGTGGAAGTAATCTTTGGGACATGTGACCTAGTTGGCAGATATAGGGTCACACAAGGGTAGGACTTACAGGTTATATCCCACGCGGGTCTGTTCTAGTCTGTTGGGTATTGTTGGGGTCTAGGAATCACTGCACACGCCACTCAGATACCAATCTCAGTCAAATAAGAACGGCTTATTGAAAGCCACACCCCAAGACTGATTGATCAGGGCCACAGAGCAAACTCAGGAGCTGGCTGCAACATTGAGTTAAGACCCTAGAGGGCTTTTAATCTTCCAATCCATAAACATCCATGCCCAGTTATTCCACCAATCAGGATTTAGGGATAAGAGACTCCCTTAGAAACATGCCTTAGTTAAATGCTTATCCTGTTCCCATTGATTGGGGTATTCAATTGTGGTGAGAAACTTGCCTTGTCTAACATTCATGTCTTAACTTGCCAACCAAGGTGTCAGTTATCTCCATACATGTGTCTTTCTGCCAAATTGGATGTCAATTCCCAGAGAGGTCTTGGGAACTTAAACTTTACTCAACCCTTACTCAAAATGGAAGTGGTTTTCCAAATAGCTTTTTAGACTGGTGCAGGTGTTTCTCTAATGCGAGGGTCCATCCCAGGGACAGCTTATAAAAGCAAAGACCATAAATCATACCCAGGTGCAGGAAATGCTGCCTGGCACTTGGTTTGATGCCAAGCTTATTGTGGCTAACTATGCAAAGCAGTACTAATTGACTTCTATTGTGATTGGTTTCCAAGAACACCAAAGCACAGAATATAACAGAATATGTAATCAACTCGGGCACGAGAAAGATTCCTAGTCACAGCAGTAGCAACATAGGAGAAAGTCTCCTTATAATATTAGTAACAGCGCAAAATGGCAGGCTGGACAGGTAACAGTTACTTAGGCCTTAACAATAACGTAACAAGGAGATATCACGGAGCTACCACCACGTTTTCCCACCAGGATGGTCTTGTATTCCCTTAAACTGAGAGCCAAGATAAGCTTCTTTTCGCTTCCACTGCTTCCCACTAGGTCGCAATGATAAGGAGCTGACACAGTATTACTGTCCCAACAATGTCGGTAATCACACTATAGTTTAAGCATCACCACTGTACCAGCTCCACATTTAACAAGCAGAAGAAGATGTTCTCATAACTCAGGCACTAGATATTTATTCTGCAAGGAGTCCCTAACGACTGCAGCTAGCACATTCCTGCCGCCCTCTGTCCTGTTTCACACCCAAAAGTCTTTTAATCCTCTTAGTTCTAACATCTCAGCAGAGCTAGAAATGCTTGGACTGCCTCTGCTGCTCCACAATCTTGGCAGACTACATCATTATCAGCAGCTCCATCTTCCATATAACAGGGACTTACAGCCCTTGCCCCTTATCTCTTTGCCACAGCCTTCGCCCACTGTCGTGCCTGTCATTCAGCGGTGGTACCCAAGCTGATGATGGCTCCATTTACATATATCATGGTGCTGGGAGGAGCTAGAAGGTACTGTGCTCCCTGTAAGGAATGGGGAACGCTAGCCCTAAGAAGAGCTTGCACCTGGTCTCTGGTGAGAAAACGAAGTCCTCCCAGCCTTATCATCCTTCTTCCACAGCATCATTGGAATTAGGCCTTTGCAGGGGCCCAGGAGGTCAGACATGTTGTTGGATGCTGCATGTATTATTACCTGGAACCTTTGGCTTTCCTTCCTCTTATATTGCCTCCTAGCAATCTCATTTAGACCTTTGACACAGTGGCCAAGTCGCAAGAGGTCTATCATAAATGATTACCTTCAGCGAAGATGAAAAACAAGAAAGTGAGCTAAGTCAACAGAAGAGTAATAACCGACCTTTGCACCTCGGT
Organism: Mus minutoides; assembly: GCA_902729485.2. Classification (NCBI taxonomy): domain Eukaryota; kingdom Metazoa; phylum Chordata; class Mammalia; order Rodentia; family Muridae; genus Mus; species Mus minutoides. The sequence goes on along the minus strand of LR751443.1, from coordinate 164,929 downwards.
TCTCTGTAAACCCTCGGCAGGATAATCAGTGACCTCCAGCACAGAAGGCTCACAATGGGTGAGTCACCCAAAGGCTCGCTGGCGGCGCAGTGCTAACACACCCAAGCACTGAAGGATCCTGGGTGGCCGTGCTGCTGCTGCTGCTGCTGTCTTGTTCATTAAATAGGGGATCTAAATCTGAGCAGCCCTAAGTACCCTGCTAGGACTGTCTTTGTAGGGATGGCCTCAAAGCCGGTGTCACTTTCACCCTGTTCACACTGGTCCCTATTTTGCCTCTATGTTCCTGACAATGACAGAAGTGTTCTGTGGATCTGAGGCTGAGACACTCTGGGCCCAGGCCTCCTGGTGAAGGAGCAAAGGGTTCCTGATTACTAGATGGAGCTGAACAAGCCAGGAGGCTTTGCAGAGCACAGTACAATAAATGGTCTTTAAGAGCTAGAAATTTCCCATCCACCATCCCACCCCACCCCTGGACTCCCCCCCCTCCCAGCCCCTTCCTCCCCACCCCACCCCCTGTCCATCTACTGCCTCACCTCCTGGCAGGTGGGAAGTAAGTGGGGCAATTCCACACCTGGCAGCCTCCTCCTACCAGGGCCTGGACCTGGACTCCATTCTTCTACAACTGGGAACTTGATAGCCATGCGGAAGCTCACTTTATAGAGGCAGGAAGTTAAAAATGCTAAAAATCAAGTTTCAGAACTCAGCTCTGACCTGGGTCAGGAGTGAAGACACATGCACAGCATGTTACTACTCAAACCTACAAACATATACTAGGGTCAAAGGGGTTTCAGAGACCTTCGAAGCTGGCTTCCTGGTGATTCACTAGGCAGAGGCCTGACATGATCTGCTCAGGTCCACACAAGTGCACACACTCGGTTCTTACTGCGTGGCAATGATCTTCCACCACATGGGTGACTTTGTAGGGATTGCTGGGAGCTTTTTAAATCAGCTCAGGGAGCTGTAGGCTGGAGAAAGCCTTGCCTACAGGTGCTCTGCCTTGTGCACCTTTCTCACAGGACTACTCTTTTTCCAGGGATGCTCTTTGACCTCCATAACAGGGGCCTCTCCTGGTGTAGGAGGGACAGTGTGGACACAAGCTCCCTCTTATCTTACCCTGGCTGCTTTATCAGGGGTGGCTCACTCCTAGCAAAGACAGGGCTGACAATCTGCCTCTCCACCCCTGCACCGCCTCCTCCACCTCCTTGGCCCAGCCCCCCTGCAGCCCCAGCTCCAGGGGCTCTGTCCCTGGAGCTCTTTCCTATCAGTGGCTTTTATGGGCAAACGATTCTGAGGAAGTCAGACAGCTAGGGAGGGTGGAAGGCACAGAACTGGTCATGGTACCGGCTGGTGATGGCAGAGGAGAAAGCAAATGCTGTGAAGCCTGAGCCAGCAGACTGTCCCCCCCACACAGAGGCGTGGCCGACTGTCCCCCACACAGAGGCGTGGCTGAGAGAACACTGTCTTCCATCCTAGTGTTAGCTGCTCCCGCCTTCAAGAAGTAGTGTTGAGATAAGATATGATCATTTGCCGGAGGACGTGGAGTCTGGAGTTATTAGGGTTAGAGCGTGCACCCTGACAGCCATAACAAGCAAGGCTCAACCCTCTGTCCTGAATAAACGGACAAGCAATAGTGAGGAGCAGAACAAAGAGAGTTTATTCAATGTGCTCACGCTGAGAAGACAAACAAATAAGGGGGGCTGCATCCCCTGCCCCCACTCGCGTGAGCTCCCCTCCCCATACCCCTCCCCTCTTTCCTCAAGTCCATGTTCAGGGTTTCAGTTCAACAGGTTTCAGTTCAAATAGAGGCCAAGTGTTACACATAATTATACAGTCCTGGCCAAGGTGTGGTCCTGCCTGTTATGGATCTGACTTTGTCTCTGGTTCCAGACTGTTCTCCAAGATAGTCTGACAAATTGTTAGAAGTGTGTGAAATCTCTTCAGAGGAGACATGTTCCTCCAATGTCTGGAAGCAAGTTTTAGGCTCCCCCACCCCCACTCCCCACGCCGGTGTGGGATTCCTGGGAAGTTCCAGTTTCCTTGAAGCCTTTCTTTAGAAGTCTGATAGCTCAAGTAGCATAAGTGTCTCTCTTTAGACTGTCTCTTCCCTCCTGCCCCTGGGCAGCCTCAGGATTTTTGCTATCTTCTTGGCCTTGAGGTCAGAAGGAGACACTCCCAAGCAGAGCAAATGGATAGTTCCTCTCTCATGCCCCACTCCCTTTCCCAAGGACTTCCTTCAGACAGGGTGCGAGAAACAGGAAATGTGAGATCGGGGCACTGCTAGCCACTGCCCTTCTGGCTCTAGAGTCCTGTAGGAAAGAGAGAGGTACCCTACCTAGGGCAGTTCTGAAGAAGGCTACCATAGTGAGTGAGGTTTCTGGGTCCTGAGTTGTGATGTGCCTGACCTGAAGGGCAGGGCAGGCTTTCCTGATCCTTGAGAGATTCAACCATGGATGCTCAGAGTGAGATTTGCAGGCAAAGGCTACGGCAGGATCAGAGGGGAGGCCAGCACAGAGCACACGGGCCATGATCACCTGTTTCTGTACCGTGAGCAGGGCTGCACAGGAAGGACTTTGGGGGTACATCACATATATGTTAGGGCATCTTGCATGGTGGGCAGCCATGGCAGGGGCTTCTCCACTCTCTGTCAACAGTGCTGAGGATGGGATCCTCGTGCTCAGCCCTTCGGAAAGGATGCAAACATGAGGAGATGGTTAGGCGGGCACAGTGACAGAAAGCAGGAAGATGTCCTTGCTGCCTGCCTTTCCAAATGGTGTGTGTCCCTTCTGGAGCCTGACAAGGCAGATCATTCCAGCAAGAGGCTGCCCTGGCCACCCCAGGTAAGGAGGCATGGCAGGGCACCAGCATACTGAGGGATGGAGAGCCAGCCCTCCACCAGTCTCCTCTCCTTTATGTCTAACTTCCCAGATACCAGCTCGCCCAGCCTCTGCCTGCTCTGGCTCGCTCTCTCCTTTTCCTCTCTCCCCCACTCTGCATCACCCTGGCTCTCAACAGACTGCCACCATCACCATGACTACGCTTGCTTCTGCTTCTGCTCCACACTCAGCAGGAGTCAGAGCTGGGGGAGGGAGGCCGGTCATTAGGCTTCCTGTTAAGCTGGGATCTCTCAAAGTCAGCTCCCGGGCTGCACCCTTGTATGTTCTGGGCCCAGCCGGTTCTTTGAGGGCTCACCTTCCATAGAAAAGATGGGCTTAACTAAACAGGATATCCTAGCCCAGGGAGGCTTAGTCACAGCCTGGGAGGATGCCACTGGCTCTGTGGTGTGTATGTGTGTGTGTGTGTGTGTGTGTGTGTTTGTGTGCACTCGAGCAAGTGTACAGGTTCACATGTGTGTATTACACATGTGTATTACACATGTGTAAGCTTCATGAGTGGAAGGAAGAGGAGAACCTTGAATGTCATTTCTCACATGCTCTCTGCCTGTTGTTGTTGTTTTGAGACAGGGTATCCCCTGGCCTGGAACTCACCAAGTGATCTAGACTGGCTAGTCACCAAGTCCCAGAGATCTGTCTGTCTGCCTTCCCACCTTCCCAGTACGGAGATTACAAGTTGGTGTCACAATGCTCAGTTTTTGTTTTGTTTTGTTTTGTTTTTTAATGTGGGTTCAGGGATTTGCATGTGGTTAAATGTGAGTTCAGGTCCTCAGGCTTGCAAGATAATCACTTTACCAACTGAGGCCTCTCCGTTGTACAATATCACACGGTAGTGTGTGGGTGTGACTGATGTCAAAGGTCACTCACTGAGTGATCACAGTAGGCTTATTGAAGTTACGACTGTCACCGGCAAGTTGCCACTGAATAGGAACGGACTCTAATCCAGTGCCTTCCCATTATCAAGGGCATGAAGTAAGTATAGAACTCTATACTTAAGTATAGAGTATAGAACTCTGCCAAGTTTCAGTTTTCTTGTTTGTAAAACGAGGACAAGAATACCTAGTTTTCAAATTAAAGATAATTTATGCAAAATGCCTGGCACACAGTTGGTACTAAGAAATGCCTCATGCCCTTTATTATTATAGAGGCCTGGGCCCTTTAAAAGGCACCGTAGCATGAAAGACTGTTTTCCACTGACTTGAAGGCTACTGGGACTGGGTTTTAAGATGGATAGGCAGATTCCCAGCCTCACCTACAGGGAGATGTATCCTTGAGCCCTGGTGTGGGAAGGCAGCTGAGGTAGAGTTACCAGAGGAGGGCTCTAAGCTGAGGGTCTGGTGAGAGAAGCGAGCTGCCCAGACCCAGAGAATCTTGGACGGTCTCAGGAATTGAGACACGAGATGCTGAGGAAATGAGCAGATGGAGCCTGAAACCGAGGGGTTATTTTGAAGTACTTCTAACAGCAGCTAGATTTGCAAGGGCCAAGCTCTTCTCCCCCCAGCAGGAGAGGGAGCTATTTATTAGAGAAACTGGACCAGAGAGACTTTGTGCTAGGGATGTCAGATGCAGAGAGAAGCTGGAGTGAGGTCAGAATTTGTATTAGAAATGAACTTCCTCCCTTGCCCCTGCCCTTGGCTGGCAGGAGACTGAGAATTTCTTGCTGCAGAAACCAACCCACTCCAGAAACAGTGAGTCTAAGCACGTGTGTGTTGACTTGGGAGGTGCCTGGTGACCCTAGAAGGACCCCCGCCCCTGTACAGCACTCCAGAACTTCCTATGGACTCTTCGGGTTTTGTTTTTTTTTTTAAGATTTATTTATTTTATTTATGTAAGTACACTGTAGCTGTCTTCAGACACTCCAGAAGAGGGTGCCAGATCTCGTCAGGGATGGTTGTGAGCCACCATGTGGATGCTGGGATTTGAACTAATTACCTTCAGAAGAGCAGTCAGGTGCTCTTACCTGCTAAGCCATCTCACCAGCCCCCTCTTTGGGGTTTTTATTGTTCTCTTTCTCCTCTTTTCTCCCCTTCCTCCTCTTCTTCCTGAGGTATTGCTGTGCAGCCCAAATTAGCCATGAGCTCACCATATAGCTCAGGCTGGACTTGAGGTTTTTGTTTTTCTTTTTTTTTTTTTTTTAAAGCAAGCCAGCTAGTGGCTTACACTTTTTTTTTTTTTTTTTGGTTTTTCGAGACAGAGTTTCTCTGTATAGCCCTGGCTGTCCCGGAGCTCACTTTGTAGACCAGGCTGGCCTCGAACTCAGAAATCTGCCTGCCTCTGCCTCCCGAGTGCTGGGATTAAAGGCATGCGCCACCACGCCCGGCTGGTTTTTGTTTTTCTTAAATAAGATCATCTATTTTATCAGAAGTGTCGGATGCCCTGGAACTGGAGTCATGTATGTTTGTGAACCTTCATGTGCATACTGAGGTCCTCTGTAAGAACAAGAAAAGTGTTCTTTTTCCTTTTTTCTTTTCTCTTTTCTCTTCCTTTTTTTCCCCCCTGGCTTGCCTGGAACTCATTTTGTAGTCCAGATTGTTTCCGAACTCAGAGAGGTCTGCCTGCCTCTGCTTCTAGAGGGCTGTCATTAAAGGAATGTACCATCACACCCAGGACAAGTACTCTTAGTTGCTGAGCCATCTCTCTAGGCCCTAGCCTTGAACTTTTGATCTCCACTGATGACAACAGAGTCATGAAGTGGAAAAGCAAAGGAGACAAAGAATGAACAGCAGAAGAAACTGGAGACAAATGAAAGTTGTTGCCTGGAGAAGCAGGGAGACATATATCCACATGCTGTGTGAAACCGTGTAAGTAGGGCAAGAGTTACTGAGAGTTAAAAATATGAGAGGAGATCTCAAAGTTTTTAGTACAGCATTGAAAGGTAAAGTTGACAAAAAGTACCTGGCCTAGTTTCTTCTCTCTTGCTGTGAGGAAAAACCATGGCCAGAAACAACTTGGGGAGAAAAGAGTTTATTTCAGTTTATACCTCCAGGTAAAAGTTCATCATGGAGGGAAATCAGAGAAATGATGAAGGAAAGCTGCCTTCTAGGTTCATGCTCAGTTTTCTCACACGGCCTAGACAGTTGCCTGGGGAATGACACCGCCTACAATGGGCTCGGCCCTCCTGCATCAACTAACAGCCAAAAAAAAAAAAAAAAAAAAAAAGTCACAGATACACAGGCCAAGCTCATGGAAGACATTCTTCAGTTGGGAGTCCCTCTTCATAGGTGATTCTTGTTTTGTCAAGAGGCAAAACAAACAAATACACTAACTAGTACAAACTCTGAAATGACCCTCTTAAAAGACAATAAAAGGCAAACATAAAGAAATGGGAAAAGCAATCCAGAAGGCTAAGCATTTAAGAAGTGTTTCTAAGAGAAAATGATGGTTAGGGACTCATTAAACAAATAATTTAAGAAAAATGGCCTGGACGGTGAAAACTGCACCACCCAGATCCCTGTGAGCAGTGACTGTACCACGTGACAGAGCAGGGACACAGCAATTTTAAGAGTTTTCCAGAAGAAGAGATTGAATGTATGACACTTGTGCTTCCCATTAGCATGGAGAATAAGATACATGGAAAGCTGTCCTCAGTGCTCCAGGGGAGAGTTTTCCCCTAAATTTCTTTCCTAACCAGACTCCTCAAAAAGTGTGATTGTTAGTGCCAGACATTATCAATCCACAAAGACACATTCGAACATGAAAAAAATGCACAAAAAATTTACATCCAACTTTTGTTGTATTAGAAGCTGCTAAAGACTCCATTACAAAACAGGAAGGCCAGCGAGGCACAGTGCTGTCAGCACTGAGGAGGAAGGGGAGGCAGATCTCTGTGAGTTCAAGGCCAGCCTGATCTACATGTCAAGTTCTAGGCCAGGCAGGACTTCACTGTCTCAACAAAACAAAACAACAATGATAAAAATCCACAAAAATAAAACAAAAAAGAGAGGCTTGTGATCTAGGGAGATGACAGAGAATCCCAGAAGATAGCATTGCACAGGACTGGGGAGCTCTGAGAGACACCACATTAGCAAAGCAATACAACATTAGTCCATGGGTTTGGGCACCAAGAAAAGATGTGAAGTTAACCTACAAAGTAATACCCAAAGACTTGGATGTTTTAGGAAAACAGAAAGCAAAATTTGGAGGAATTGTCCTCTGTCGGAAGGAGGATACACTGAGACAAAGGATCTCCTTTCAATTTATGACTTGGGGCAGCAGCAGATAATGTTTATTTTACAAAATCATAATAATGGAATTTTACCAAAGGTGCATAAACAGTTATGTTGGAAGGAGAGAGTGCACAGGAAGGAGAGTGAATGATCTAAGCCCATCCATCTATAGTGACTGTGGTCGTGTGTGCCTGGACTCTCAGCTCCTTGGTGGAGGCTGGAGGACACAGCAGTCATCCCCTGAGCTAGGTACCAAGCTCTAGTCCAGTTGACTATACCTCAAGCTCTAGGCCAGCCTGGATACAGAATGAGGCCCTGTTTCAAATAAATATATATATAATTTCGGAATATTCACTTGTAGTGAAAAGAATTTAAGTAAGTCCTTCAAAAAAGAAAAGTGTGTACCTGTATTCTTAAAATAGAACTAAAAGTTGAAAAATTAGCAATTTTGTAAATGGATGTGTTGATTCCAGGTGTTGAGAATAAGACAGTCTACCATAATTTAAAGCCACATTTGAAGCAAGCTTTAATTAAACACTGGTCAGGTAGATGGTTCTGGCAAGGTCCATCTCAGGGTTCCAAGACAACGGCCCTGAGTCATGCTTTACAGGAGCTGAGGACGGCAAAACCCATAATTCACCACACTTCCCATCATGTCCAATAAGGGGCAAGCATACATCCTGACATGTTTCCTGCCCATCTATCTTCTGACATGTGATCAAGCACATCCGGTGCAGACGGGTCAAACAAAGGCAGAACAAACTGAAACAACATCTTCTTCTTCTTCTTCTTCTTCTTCTTCTTCTTCTTCTTCTTCTTCTTCTTCTTCTTCTTCTTCTTCTTCTTCTTCTTCTTCTTTCTCCTCCTCCTACTCCTTCTTCTAGCTATATTTATTTATTTTATGTATCTGAGTACACTGTAGCTGTACAGATGGTTGTGAACCTTCATGTGGTTGTTGGGAATTGAATTTTAACCTCTGCTCACTCTGTTCACTCACTCTGGCCCAAAGATTTATTTATTATTATACATAAGTACACTGTAGCTGTCTTCAGACACACCAGAAGAGGGCATCAGATCTCATTACAGGTGGTTGTGAGCCACCTTGTGGTTGCTGAGATTTGAACTCAGGACCTTCGGAAGGGCAGTCAGTGCTCTTACCGGCTGAGCCATCTCACCAGCCCCACTGGAACATATTCTTAACTGTCTTAATTGCAAATGGAGCCCTTAACTTGCAAGGCGGATTTTTCCTGTTTTAGTTTCCCATTAACTTGCGAGGTGTATTGTTCGTGTTCCTGTTTTGGTCTCACAGTGGCTTCTGGAAATAAAAGAAAGATGAGTGGGACTGTGGTCAAGTGACCTTTGTAAATGATTGACAGTGTTAGTTAAGAATGAGCTGGGGAGGGGGGGCTGGTGAGATGGCTCAGCGGGTAAGAGCACCCGACTGCTCTTCCGAAGGTGATAAGTTCAAATCCCAGCAACCACATGGTGGCTCACAACCATCCGTAACGAGATCTGGCTCCCTCTTCTGGAGTGTCTGAGGACAGCTACAGTGTACTTACATATAATAAAATAAAATAAATCTTAAAAAAAAAAAGAATGAGCTGGGATGTAATGCTGTGGTAGGCTGATCAGTGGGAACAAACAAGGTCTCGGGTTCAGTCCCCAACACACAAACAAACATATGCTACTTACATCTCCTAGAAATGAGGAAACTGGGTCCCATGTGGCCAGTGGTGTCTTTGCCTTCCGGAAGATGCCTTGGGGTGCTTTGCAAACTCTTCAGTCAATGCTAAATCAGCAAATATCAGCAGAGGTAAAGGCAGATTATCAGAATTTTTGGAATTGGCCCTGTCTTTTCTGCCAATAGTAAAGGCCAGCAAAGGTGTCATATATTTTCAAGGCATCTTAGCAAGCTAGGAAGCAGCCCACGACTCCCTGCTTTCAGAGGCAAACCCCAAGACCTACAGGCTTATGGTTCAACAGCAGTCTCTGATGGAACAAACACCCAAACAAGGGAGCCAACATCTAGGCCACACAGCCCGGCTCAGCCTTTAGCTCACGTCTTTTCGCTGTCTGACTACAGCAGTTAGAGACCCGTGATGGAAACACCCACCCACCGGAATCACCATTGCACCAGTGCGAGATAATGAAGCTGTTGTTTAAAGCCACTGAGTTTTGGGACACACATCTCAAGCTGAGTCCGGTATGGCACACTTGTGGTTAGAGCACTTTCAGGGGAAAAGTGGGATGATTCTGACTTCGTAGTCAACCTAGCAAGACCCTGCCCCAACCCCCCACCCCCCCCCCCCCCAAAAAAAAAAAACATTCTGTACTAGTCTGACTTCTCCTGCAGCTGCAGTGAGAGGAAAGGCTCAGGTTGACACTCAGGCTGAGAGGAGTGTTGACATTTCCGCAAGAGTGGGGCCAGGACTAAAGGGAGGACTCAGAAAATGTTTGGAAAGAGTGTGTCAGGGGCTATGTTACATCACCCCTGGGAACAAAAGGCCCAGTGGGAGGTGGGGGGTTTTGTTTTGTTTTGTTTGACATACAGAGACAAAGGAACGGTTTAGAGCATCTTTCTCAGCCTGTAGGTCAAGACCCCTTAGAGATAGATCAAAGGGCCTTTTTACAGGGGTCACCTGAAACCATTGGGGAAACACATTACAATTCAAAACAGGAGCAAAATTAGCTATGAAGAAGCAACAAAAATAATGTTTTGGTTGGTGATAACTTATTTCTCTGCCAATGTAAAGAGCCAATTCAAACCAGATTAGATTCTAGTAAATGCAGGCTTATTGGGAGACTGCTCTTGGGTGAGCAGGTTCACCAGCCCTAGGGAAGGAGGCAGGGAAGTCTCCACTGGAAGGGAGAGAGAGGAGAGGGGGAAGAGAGAGAAAGAAAGCACACGCAGAAAGAGGGAGAGAAGAGAAAGAGGGAAAGAGAAGGAGAGAGAAAAAAAATGTCTTCATTATATAGGGAAGAGTTCCTGGGGGGAAGGGCAGCCCAGCCCCTGGGCTGGAAAGTTCAGGGGTGGGTGCAGGGTATGCCAGATAGGGACTGGGGGATGCTGGGAGAACCTGGGGACCAGGTCTACTCTGCTTTGGTATGTGGAATATGCACCTCAGTCCCTTGTCCTGGGGTCTGAAGCCAAACAGTTGGGGGGTCACCACAACAGGAGGAGTTGTGTGAAAGGGTCACAGCATTAGGGATGTTTAGAATGTCACTGTCTAAGGCAATTACAGAATCTCCTAGATAAGAGCCTCAAAAGATCCAGGGCTATCCCCATTTGTACAATTAGGCAGGAAGTAAGAGCAATGAGCTTAAGTGGTAACAGCATGCCCAGTGATGGTGGTGGACAGCAATGACCACTAAATGTGCTAGCCATCTCCACGTGCCTAGGATGCCATCTCCACGTGCCTAGGGTGCCATCTCCATGTGCCTAGGGTGCCATCTCCATGTGCCTAGGATGCCATCTCCGAGTGCCTAGGATGGCTGTGTTGACCTGACTGTGCCCTGACATTTAGTAAAACGTTATTCTGTTTGTGCCTTTGTGACTGTTTCTGACAAGGATAATGTCTGAGCTGGTTGACTGAGCACAACAGTCTGTGTGCTCTAAGATGAGAGGCTGAAGGTCTGCACTGAACCAAGAGTGTGACGGCCCCATTCCTGCTTGGCCGATTTCAGCCAGGATGCTGTCTTCTCTACATTTGAAATTACAACTTCTTACATCAATGTCAGCCACTTTGTCAAGGTGTCGAGGATGAAAAATTAGCCAATCCCCTATCTAGCTATCCACTTATTTAATGGCCGTGCTTCTCTGGAAAACCCCAAAACAACATCTGACCCCCTGAGTTCACAACAATGTGAGAAAGGAAACGTTGCTATTTTTCTCTAGATTATAGATGTGGGAGCTGAGGCACAGGAGTTCTGGGTTCACATCCGGCCTGGAATATAAAGCCAGTTATACTCCTGAGTCCCCAGGCTAGAGACTCAGGATGCCTCCCACCTGCAGAGAGGCCTGTAAGCAGGTTTTCCTCCTGAGAAAGGGGAAACTCTACCATCTTAGTAGGTTAGAGTGTCTGGCTCTTAGCAACTCATTATGGTCGTAAAGACATTTTTAAGAAAAAAACTGTAAAATTACATACATACATACATACATACAAACATACATACATACTACATACACATGTATGTATGTATATATGTATGTATATTTGAGACAAGTTCTCTCAGTATAGTACTGGGTGTCCTGAGCTCATTGTGTACACCAGACTGGCCTTGAATTCACAGAAACCTACTTGCCTCTGCCTCTTGCGTTCTGGGATCAGAGGTGCCTATGACAACAGCCAGTTTAGGTTGTGTGTTTCTTTTTGTTGTTGTTTGCTTGTTTGTTTTGTTTTTGTAAAGATCGTACTTATTATTTTAATTATGAGTGTTTGGCTGCTTGTATGGAAGGGTGACACATGCATGCCTGGTGCCCATGAGGCCAGAAGAGAGGGCATTGGATCCTTGGAACTGGAGTGACAGATAGTATGAACTGCTATATGGGTGCTGGGAATTGAACCCCCAGCTCTGCTCTTAACACCTGAGCCATGGGAATCTAGTCAGGGGTAGGGTCTGGGCATCCATGTCTCCTGAGAACATGTCAGGAGGTTAGGCTAGCTGGAGTGGGCAGGATGAAAACAGACAGGAAGGCACAGGAAGCTTTGTAGGGGACCAGCCGTCCTTACTCATCTTCCTCCACTTCCTGCCTCTGCTCCAACCCCTCCCCCAGGATGCCAGACTCAGCCCTGGAAAGCTGACTCCCTGCATGCACCTCACTGTGCACTGCACCTACGCCTGCTTCAAACACTGTGTGTGCAACAAGAAAAGGGACTGAAAACCTTAAAAAAAAAAAAAAAAAAAAAAAACTAGGTCAAAAGAGAAAAGGAATTATAAAAAAAAAAAAATGCAAGTCATGATTAAAGCACGTGTCATTCCCAAAGATGTTCTTTGCTGTCCTGAAGTCAAGGGGAGGGGACAATAGCACCATCTCAGTGACCACTGACACAGCACCTTCAGTGTGCCAGCATGGTGGAGGCTGCGTTTATGTCTCCACCTGGCATCCTCATGGATGCCTCAAAGCTTTACAAACGACTATGACAAGGGTCACCGCTTCCTGCAGGCAGTGCCAGGAGACTGGGGACCAGCTTTGCCGATCACCTTGGAGTAGGTCTGCTTTGCTGAGTCCTGGGGCATGCATCTCAGGATGGATTCAAGTGAATTGAAACCTGCTGATCTCTGGGAACATCAGTCAACACTTGCCCACACTTGCAAGCTTGGTCTCTGCAGAAGCCAGCCTCTGTTGCTGCTCTACTCTGCGGGTTGGAGAAGAGGCAGGCCGTCATGGGGTGGGAGTGGCCTGGGAGGGGGACAAGTGAATTCTCTGGGATTCCACAGTGGACAGGTCAGACTTCAGCTTTTGCTCCCTGAAGGGTGGACTTGTTCCTCATACCACCCCTCTCACTTCTTCCACATCCTCTCCTCACTCAAGAAGGGCGAGAAGGGGAGGCCTCCTCTCCACACACTTTCCCCCTTGCAGTGAACAATACCTTCTGGTTCAGCTCATACACAGGAGCACGTATGGAGAAAGGGGTTGGGCTGCCCACATACAGGCCAGGCAGCAGGGGGCCAAAGGACAATAGTGCACCAAATGTCAGACTGACAGCTGTGGTGATGCCGATCTGGAGGGCAGGCTTGACTCAGGCCTGGTCACCTCAAGGTGCAGGGCAGGAAAAGGGGAAGTGGCCAGTCAGAGGGTTTGAGTAAAACAGCTTTGAACAGGATGAGAAGTCTGCACACACAGCTGAGTACCTTCCCCTTGTAGCTGGAGTTGACCCCGGCCTCCATTTCTGCTCTCCCAAGCTCTGCTCTCCCCGCACACTTGGTCACTTAAGGTTTTGGTCTCTTTTGCTTTTACTGGCCTGGCATTTCCTCATTTTTAAATGGATTTTTAAGTTCTTTGAAAGCAGGGAATTTTTTTTTTACAGCTTCCCCCAGTCTCCAGAGGGCTGACAGCCCTGAGTATACCAGAATGTCTAATAAACACCTACAGGAAGCAATACACAGAGGCACATATCAGTAATTCTAGCAGCCTAAGACAGGAAGATTGCCATGAGACCCACCTGGGCTTATGTAGAGATTTTCAGGTCATCCAGGGCTACATAGCAAAAACAGTCACCAAAGACAAATGAATAGGAAGACAAACACACACACACACACACACACACACACACACACACAACAACAACAACAACAACAACAACAACAACAACAACAACAACAATTACAGAATCCGTAATGGGAAAGGACTTAATTTGGCAGTGGGGTGTGGGGGTGGAACCCCCCAATTTGACATCTGGTCCCAAGCAACATGAAATAATTCAGAAAAGGACCAAATAAGAGTCTCCATCATTTGATGCTTAGGTAGGAGGCAGGCAGGGGACAGTGAACAATATTTAACTTTGCTCCCAGGGGGCTTTTCCCAATAGAATTGATGACCAAAGTCAAATATAACTATAAACATTAATTTCAAAGTCAAATACTTGGCTGAAGATTTTGTGCTATGCAGGATTACTAAGCTACTGTTCTATACGGAAAGGGGAAAGAAAGGGGTCAGATAATACACTCTGTCCAAAGACAAAATGCCCAGGGAGGTGAAAATGTCCCTCTCTGGGTTCTAGTTTTATGAAGAGAGGGATAAAAAGAAGCAAGTGAGCTGATTCCGAAATAACCTTTAATATTAATTTTGGTCACAGTAATTCTTCTGGCTAGATCCAGCTGTCAACTTGACACGGCCAAGAAGTCCAGGTGAGTCTCAGTTGAGCGATTGCCCTGATCCATCAGATGATCTACAAGATGTGTCTGTAGGGCGTGTCTTCATTATTGGTTGATGTGAGAGGGTCAAGCCCACTGTAGTGGCACCATCCCTGGGCTCGTGGTCCTGGGAAAGCTGGCTGACCATAAGCCACAGAGAGTCTTTCCTCCCAGTAAGCATCTTTCCTCTGTGGTCTCTGCTGAGATCCTGCCAGTAGGCTCCTTCCTTGAGCTCCCCCCTCGGCTTCCCTTCCTGACTGACTGTAGCCTGTAAGCTTAGTAAACCCTTTCCTCCCTCAGGTTACTTTTGGTCAGCGCTGTATGACAGCAACAGAGAAGCAAACTAGAGCAGAAATAAAGGTGCAAGCAGAAACTCAGGAACCCCCACCCTGCTCTCCTGTTACCTGGGGTAAGGGTGCAAGCAGGAACCTCTCCCCCATCTCACTCTCTGTCACCTGGGATACATCTCTTCAGAGGAAAACCCTGTCCTGCCTTTTAAATGTGCATTTTCTTCCAGTAGATACTCCCTGATTCTTTAATTTTAAACACATATTAACTTTCTCCTGTGGAAGAGAATTTAGCCTTTATGTCACATACGAACATGCAAGCACGAACTCAGTCTTCACTATGGACAAATTACCAGTCATGATTTATGTTAATATATTTTAATGAGTACCATCACGTATTGTTCATAATTAAGCCTTAACATTTCCTGTACTTTCTTTCAAGGTGCATCACTCTCCCCTTGCTGTGCAAAAATGCCTGACAGAAGTAAAGTAAGGTGGGGTTTATTGTTAACTCGGTTCCCACTGCTTTTATTACTACTGTAAAAATGTTTCTCAAAACCTTATTCTCAGTCTCCATTAGCACTCACTTCTCCCACTTGCCCACACAATCCCTTGCTGATTTCCTCAGGAACAGCACAAAAGCCCAACCTGTTAACTACATTCTTCACAGGAAACAGTCCATGCCAGGAAAGAGAGGAGAGAGGGTCAGAGGAGGAGTGGACTATCCAGGCTCCATAGCAGGCCAACCGGAAATTCACAGCACCCAGATGGCAAAGCCGTAGCCTTACCATGGTTAGTCTAACAAAAGTGCTCTGGGGAGGACCTGGAGAAGGTGGCCTGCCCGAGTTCTTGCAAAACATCATTGACGTGTGCCAAACCCAGAGCAACGATGACCAGGAAGAAGAGGGGACCAGGCAGGCAGCCTGTGTGAGTCTCCACCCATGACCATCATGGTGGGGAGCACAGCAGCAGGCAAGCAGGCACGGTGCTCCCATCATGGTGGGGAGCACAGCAGCAGGCAAGCAGGCACGATGCTCGGTGCTGAAGCAGTAGCCAAGAGCTTACATCCCGATCTACAAGAAGGAGGCAGAGAGCTGGAATAAAGTGAGCTTTGAAACCTCAAAGCTGAGCCCCCGCCCCCACCCCCGTGCCACACCCCTTACATCAAGCTCACACCTCCTAGTCCTTCCCAAACAGTTCCACCAACTAGGAAGCACATATTCAGATATAAGAGTTCTCATTCAAACTACCACAGGTACGCAAAGTCTAAAGGGCACCAAGGGCAAAACTATTATTGTAGTGTTGGACAGGTCACAAAATGTCATAGACTGTGGGAAATGCTTTGAAGGAATGGATGTTTCACAAAGCATAGCAACCATGGGCCGCAGCAGTAGGGTTCAAACTACAGAGAAACTGTGCCATCCAGGAGTGGGCTGGGGAGCCCTTCCAGGGAGCAGATCTGTGCGAGTTACCCAAACTTGGTACTCACCCAAACTTGATTCCACTCTCTGAAAACCTTGTGAGTTGCTTGGGAGAGGAGAACCCTGGGGTGTCACACTGAGAGACTTACAAGGAGATAGCAGACTGCTTCTGGGCTCACGAGAGTTGAGGGTGACATGTGGACAAGAAGAGAGATGCCCAAGACATTGCACCAAAGATTTCCTATTCAGCAGTCAACCAATGAACCTGAGAAAGGTCCAGGAGACAAAACAGGGTCTAAAGGTAAGGCCCCAGGAGCCTGGGTCAGATGACAGCACACAGCATGTACCAATAATGAAAAAAACTCTATATGCCAAATTGGGGGCCTGCAGGATGAGGGTGGGTGGGCCACTGGCTACCAGTGTTGAACAGAAGAGCCCTAGTAGCTATAACAGGACAGTGGGAGAGGTACACTAGGTCCTCTAGGCCCCAGAGAACGCCTGCCTAGCTTGGCTGGGAGGGCGCAGTCTCACAGAGGAAGGCTGGGTAGAAGGCCTGACAAGCTTAAGGGCAGCAGTCGCCTTCCTTGAGAACATTGTTACAGATGTGACAACCTAATTTGTCTTGTTTAACCAGGAGGTGGGTATCTTAACTGATAAGAGAGTGACTTTTGAACCTTTGGGGTTTCTCTGCTTTGGTAAATGTTTTCCCTAAAGGGACTCCCATGACCTGGTCTAAGAAAAGGAGGTTCAATATTGACAATCCACATATATCAACTAGGATCATATGGGCCATACCTGGGGCCAAGGTCTTTCCACTGCTGGGGCGGGGCGGGGGGTGTCAGGGAAGGGAGGGGCCACCTCGATCCTGGGAGAGCTCTGGGGAAGAGGAGAGGACACCTCGATCTGTCTTCAGGCTCTTTCTTCTTGAGTGGTGGGGGATGTGGTGGTCCCTGCTGCTGTGTGACTCTCTCATTTTACCATTGTGGTTGCAGCAATGGCTTCAGCGTAATTTGGAGGGGAGTCTAGGGATATGATTTTGACTCATGGTTTTAAGGACCGGCAGTCCATTGTGGTAGGAAGACATGTCAGAATGAATGAAACCTAGGCCGTGAAACCTTTCTTCTTCGTGTCATAGCACATTGGGAGCAGAGAATGAGATCGGAAGATGGACACAGGCTGTGACACTCAAAGACTACACCCCACCTTTTCCCATATTATCATCAGGTGGAGCCAAATGCACAAAATAGGACCCCTCGAGGGACATTTCATATTTAAATAATCACATATGCATGGCTTTGTCTGTTTTAGAGTGTTGTTTTATTGTTAATTATGTATATGTAAGTTTCTGTGTATGGGTATGTGCTTGTAAGTGCTGGTGCCTGCAGGGGCAAGAAAAGGGCCCTGGATCCTCTGGAGAGCGTCTCCGGCCTTTATGAGCCACCTGATGGAGATGCAGAGTCTCTGAACCCAGGTCCTCCTCAAGGGCAGTGTGTGCTCTCAACCAGAGTCATCTCTCCAGCCCAGTGGATTTGCTCTTTAGTATCTTAAAGAAAGGGAGAGAGGGAAGGAAGGAAGGAGGGAGGGAGGGAGGGAGGGAGGGAGGGAGGGAGGGAGAAAAGGAGAAAGTGAGGAAGGGAGAAAAGGAGAAAGTGAGGAAGGGAGAAAGGGAGAGAGGGAGGGAAGGAAGGAGGAAGAAAGGAAGGAAGGAAGGAAGGAAGGAAGGAAGGAAGGAAGGAAGGAAGGAAGGAAGTCTCCCATTCTGCTTTCCTTTCTCTAGGGAGCTCCTGCTTGCTATTTAGCTTTTTAGGTTGGTTCTCTGATTTTCTCTTTCCTCTGTTGCTTGGCTGCCCTGGGAGAGTGTTCTCAAAGCCACCATGTCCACCTGCTCTAATGAAACGCTATAGCTGCCCTCACCTGCTTGTTTGCTATAGCATCTACTATTCTTACTCATCACGCTCTGAAAATTTCAGTGGCAAATTCCAGATATAAACGACATGTAAGTTTTAAATTGTTCACCAATCCAAGTGGTGTAATGAGATCACGTGCTGGTCTGCTCAGTCCTGCCCCACACAAGAGTCATCATCCCTTTGTCCTGAGTGTCTGTGTTGTATATAGTACCTGCTCTCTAGTCAGTCGGTAAGCTATCTCAGTGACTAGATCAACCATTGAGATATCACCATGCGTGTCTTACGTAACCTTTGACAGGAGCCTAAAGCTGCCTTACAGTCCCCTCTTCATCCATGGTGCTCCGTCTTGTCACACAGATACACCACCATCTCCTGTCACCAAAAGAAGTGGAGGGAAAGAGAATGTGTGTCTTGAGGGAAACACAGCACATTCCAATAACTTTTAACTGCGGCCATTCCTAGTGTATTATTAGTTACTGCTAGTGTCCTCTGGGCCCAGTTTATACTTTGTCATTTCCCATGGGCCTGTGCAAGTAGAGTTTGGTGCTATCTGTAGTTCCAGGCAGATGCCTGGGGAGGTATCTTGGAACATAGCCCCTGTAGATGAAGGATGTCTGCTGTATGCGTTATTATGGATGCAGTTTCTACACGTTTCCTTGGTCTCTGAATGCCAGTTGTTACCCCACTCTTGTGTTCCTCCCAGGGGCAGTTCTTCTGGCCCTTCCAGGACAATGGTCCCAATCGTCGGAAGCTCACTTCTGCTTCTGGCTTTGTCTCTGCTTTGGGATGGTTGGGGTTTTCCAGATTCTTCTGCTTTGTGCATTGTCTCCATTTTGAGATGGTTGGAGTTTTTCTTTCTTTTTTTTTTTTTTTCTGCTTTCAGCATTATCTCAGCTTTGAGATGGGTGGAGTTTTCCAGTTTTGCCTCGATGGCTCTCTGCGCCCATTAAATGCTTTTCTCAGGTATCTGAGCCTTAACTGTCCCTTAAGGTTTTACAAGCTGCCCTTAAAGGCTTTGGATACTCAGCATGGGTGTTTGTTACCATTCCTGTGAGCTGGCACCAGCTTACTCTACTTAATCTTTGACTCTGTGGCCAGGGGTTAGTAGCATGCAAGCTTGCTCCCTTGTATGTTAACAGTGATGGAGTTGACAGTTCTAAAGCCCAGGACCAAGGCAGATACTCTCGGGGACTTGGACTGCATTCAGTGACCTGAGGATGACTGAGCTGCTGCCAGCTTGGAGTCCCTTGTGGTTTCCTGTGGTTCCAGCCACCTCAGAATCTCATACAGTAGCTTTGAGTGTTATGCAGGACAATGCATTGAAGGTGCATTGTACTGAACTACTACACAGTAAATGCTGCAAAACCAACAGCCCTCACAACATGATAAGACATGTATGTAGCACTCACTAATGTGAACCACATCATGATAAGACATGTATGGGACACTCACTAATGTGAATCACAACATCATAAGAAGTGCATGAAAGTGACATTACATCACTGTGGCAAGGAACCTGGCACTCTAGGAAGTAAAAGGATAAGGAGAGAGAGAGAGAGGAAAAAGAAACAGAGAGGAAAGAAAACATGTGCAACGAAACAATAATAAAGGAAACCATCAAAAAAACCTGAGAAACGCTAAGCCAAGAGGCAAAGACAGGAGCAGCTTGAAGGATCTGGGTGGTAAGAAGGACCCTTCATTAGGACAGTGAGAACATGGCTCATTAGGACAGTGAGAACATGGCTGGAGAGGTGGCAAGTAGGTTACAGGCAACCTGGATTCAGGTCTCAGTACTCACATGGTTCACAAACACCTGAAACTCCAGTTCCAGGGGACCCAACACCCGCTTCCGGTCTTTGCAGGCGCTTGCAGTCATGTGGCATACACTAACACAGACATGCATGCATTACACAGATGTACGCATGCACATTAAAAAAAACTTAAAAGTACAGTAAGAAAATCTGCATTATCTTTCTCTCTTAGAAAAAGCAGCTTCGGTTGATTATCTGAGACATCTGAGGGAATGCCACAGGCTAGTGACCGGGAGAAGACCATTTTTTATCCCCTGTGTCTCTGTGATTTTAATCAATGCCAGTCAGTTGTCAATGCTTCTGCATTGTAATTGGCTGCTATGATTCCAGGCTATGTCTCAAGGTGATTGGACTGACAAGCTGGGAAAGTCTAGAGAAATAAATAAACACCAGAATAAAGCTGGATGTGGGGTGGAATTGATCACCTGGGAAAGAAACTGCTACCTCCATCTCATGGTCCTTCCCAGGGGTGAGGCCCAGTCCAATTTAGTTTATGAGCAGAAAGTGACAGTCAATGTGCTTTTAGAGTTGATGGAAGTCCCTTCTGCCTTTTGGGCCTAAATATTCTGCCTCTGCAGAAACGAAGCCACCGCCTCCTAACTTTCTGCAGACAGGAACTTCAGGAAGCCCCTGCCCTGGTACTGCCAACCTAGATCAATAAACTGTTTGACCTTCAAGAATTCCATTATCTCTGTGTTGGAATGGCATTTAAGGGTGTGGCTGGGTGATCAAAGCTGCTTAGAAGTACAATAGAGCTGACTGAAGGGACTTTACTGGGCCATCAGACCTTAACTGAGAGACTTGAGAGACATCTACCCAGAGGTACCGGTAGCTGAGGGTTGGTGCTAAGGGTGGACTCTGGAAGGTGCACAAAGGCAAGGTCCCTGGCAGGCCTGGAGCAGGGGAACTGAGTGCATCTTTAGCTTGTGTATGTGACTGGCTTGTCTTTAGGAGGCTATTGGCATGACTGATTCTGTCTGGGGTTGGGGAGGATGTTCTTAGGTTTTGATGGACAGACGCTGCTGTAGAATGTGCATGCTGGGCTCCATCAAGGTGCGGCTGCACTTGAGACCAGTCCTCTGCAGCTCAGCAGGAGTGTGCTTGGTGTGTGGAAGGGACTGGAAAGAGCTGAGGGCAGTGGTGCAGTGAGCAGAGTGAGGTGGTGGAGGCAGAAGAAGGCTAAGCGAGGCGAGAGCCCCACAGAGCCCTAAGAGGGCTCTGGCCCTTGCTCAGTCAGATGGGGACTCTCCACACAGTCTTGAGTTTCATTGTGACCTGGATGGAGAATAAAGATGGCTGGAACCCCAGAGCAGTGCTGAGAGGAAGAAGGTCAAATTCCAAATGTGTTTTGAAGGCAGAGTAGAAGAGGTCTGCTGAAGAGTCGCACCTAGGTGACAGAAAAGGACGACTGTAGGCTTTCACCTGGGAACTCAGAGGGCAGTGTGACATTCTCTGGGATGAATCTGTGGGAGAAAAAGTGTGATCTGGGCAGTGCAGCCACGGAAAGGTCAGGGCAAGCGACACTCAAGTGCCATGTTGGGTCCAGGACTGGAAGACCAATCCAGTTGGATACACTGGCTACAAAGGTAGCACTGGGAGTTGTATTTGTTACTTTTCTGGTTGCTGAGACAGCATAGCTGACAAGGCAGCTTAAGGAAGGAAGACGTTGCTGTGACTCACAGTCGGAGGTGAGTCAGTCCTCCTCCATGGCAGAGAACACTTGCCAGTAGAAGCATGGTAAGGCAGGTCATGCTCCATCGACACCCCAGAAGCTGGGAGAGATAAATAACTCAGCCAACTTTCTCCTTTTTTCCCTTTATGTTCATCCAGGAACCCACGTCCAGAGTAAGTTTCCTTCTTCAGTCAAACCTCTCTAGGAAAACTTTACACACACATTTAAAAATATCTCCCTACTCAGTCCAAAATCCAATGAACTTGATAATGAAAAGTAGTCAGCCCACTGACAGCAAGGCTGGATGGACCCGCTGACAACAGGTAAAAGAGAGAGACCTGAGCCTGGGGCTCTGACATTTGTAGATCCAAAAGAGGCAGATGAGGAGCCAGCAGAGAGGGAGAGGGCTAACCTGGTAATGTCCCAGAAACCACCAGAAGAGGAGTGGGTAGTGTGTCAAGTGCTTGGTGGCTCAGTCAGATGGCAAGTCAAGGGCTGCCTGAAGGATGTGGGTTATCTGTGGCCTTGGCAGGAGAATGTGGAATCATGACTGAGAAGGTGGTAGCTGAATGGCCTGGTTTCTGTGTTTAACAGAGAATCAGATGCCAAGCTAAAACAGAATAGACTTTCAGGGTTTATACTTGCTTCTTACTAAAGACAAGGGAGAAACACGGTGTTTATGTGTTGATGGGAATAACCAGGAGAGGGAAACAATTTGCCTGTGTAAAGGGGGAATTGCATGGGAGAAGCCATTGATTTTTAAACGTGCAATCAGGACAAATTAGTACCAGAAACACAAACCAGGCACGATTTCCTATATTTCATATATGAAATCCCAGTGTTCAGGACGAGGGAGAAGGATCCCAAGTTAGCTGATATGTGAACTGTGTAGCAAGGTCCAAGCCAGCCAAGACTGTATATAACGAGACTCTGTCTCACAACTAGATAACAGCACGAGTTATCTAACAATATGACGGAGTGGAGATGACGTGGGAGGAGAGTTGTTTCTGGGATGGGGACAAAGTTTGGTAAAATATTCCCATTGCAGAGGTAAAGAGCCAGTGCTTACTCCAGAGTGAGATGCTGTAAAACAGGAGCAGCCATGGTGCTGCTTCAGCCCCAGGACTGGGAGTGAGGACAGGTGGCTCCCTAAGGCTTGCTGGCTACGATCCAAGCCAATGAGAGATCCTCTCTCAAAATACAAGGTGGATGGCTCCTGAGGAGTGACATCCAAGGCTGACCTCTGAGCACATGCACCAACACACACACACACACATACACACACACACACACACACACACACACACACACACACACACACACACACCAGTAGTATCACTGTAGTATCACTATCAAGGCCCTGTGATTGAGATAGCTAACAGGGAAGCAATTGTTCAAGCCTTAGGGATTACAGGAGCATTGCAGGGAGCACCACAGGGATCAGGGAGCACCACTGATATCAGTGGGCACTTAAATCTAGATATGGCCTCAAAGGCAAGAGCTCCAAGTCTATATGCTCAAAGTCACCAAGGCTTGCTGTGACTAACAGAAAGTCCACAGGGAAGAGTCCAGTCAGCTTCTCTCAGAACTTGCTGTGGCTCGGAGAGACCACACTCACAGCCTGGCCAGCCTTTTCTGAGTCACCTCCTCAAGGTAACCAGGATGTGCCCTACAATTTACTGGACCTCCTGAGGGTCAGAGATGAAGATAGAGCCTCTGCCTGGGAGGACCATCTCCCCCACCCCATAATACTCAGTCCCCCCAAGCTCCCCTTCTCCCTACACCTCTCTCTCTCTCTCTCTCTCTCTCTCTCTCTCTCTCTCACACACACACACACACACACACACACACACACACACCATTCAATCAGTAGCATAGATTCTATGCTTTAAATCATACACTCTGCCTTTCAGCAATCTACAATTGCTCACACAATAAAGGCTGATTTTTTCACTCCCTGCAGTAGGGTTTTGATTATGTGTATGCATCATACTTTTCACTTAGCCATTCAAACAAAAGCTTCCTTTGAGTGAGAAACAAAACTGTCAGTGTGCTGATAAGTTACAGCCATGACTCAACCCAGTAAGCAGGCGAAAGCTCCCTCTCCTCCCCCTCACCTCGCAGACCACCTTGTTAAAATCCTGAGGAACTGAGGCCACCACTTCAGTGCTACTGCCAGCTGGCAGAGGGAGGCAATGCCTGGGAGCATGAGGAACACAGGCCACCTCCCCTGCCAGCTCACAGTAGGCCGTTTCCCTCTTCCCTGCACACCTGGCCCATCCAGAGGATGGCAGGCATCCCACGGTCTTGCCAGGTTGTCCTGTCTCAAACACTCACACTCATTCATGCACACACTCACATAAGTTCATGCCTTGGACTTCATAGCCTGTAAAGTGTAGCCAAACAGGGGAAGCCTTGTGATGGCTGGTGCTCACTGTCGGCTTGCCTGGGGTTCGAATCACTATGGAAATCCATCTGTGAGCATGTCTGTGAAGCATTTTCCAGAAGGTTTTACTGAAGAGGGAATACCCACCCTGAATGGGGTAGGGCACTATTCAGTGGGCTGGGGTCCAGGTTAAATCTCTTTGACACCTGGCTGCAGACGCAATGTGACCAGCTGTCCCATGTGACCAGCTGCCCCGTGTGACCAGCTACCTCATGTTTCTGCCACCACATTCCTGCCACGACAGACTGTAAGCCAAAACCAAAGGCCTGCTTCTCTAAGCTGCTTTTTGTCAGGTATTTCAGACAACAATGAGAAAAAGAATAAACGAAGCTGGAAGGAATAGACTCTCTTTCAAGGCCCAGATCACCAAGATGCAACCTCCATTCCTGGGGCTGCAGGAGCACTCAGACTAGTATGGCCATGGCTTTGCGTAAGACATTTAATGGAGAACACATAGTTACCTCAGTGGAGCATCCCTGGGACCAAAGGACGCTATGCTTTTTTCTTTTTGTTTAGTCTGGAAAGCATTTTACAGCCCTACCCCTGATGGCATCATGGACACAGCTTGTCCTTGAGCCAGCTCTCAAACACCCCTAAGAACTCTCAAAGTTTTGCCACCTTGAAAATCTAACTGTACCTGACCACATAGTGCAAGCATGTACACACACACACACACACACACACACACACACACACACCTTTTACTTGTGCTGGTAAAATGAAAAGCTCTTGGCCATCTCAGTCCTAATCTCAGTTTACTCAACTGTAAAGCAGGGAGCTGAAGGACTGCCCAGTTCTTCAACCTTCAGAGTCGGCAGGTCCTCAGAGCCATGTCAGAGACTACACTGAGCAGGCAGGAACTCTGGAGCAGCCGTGAGGACAGTGGTCAACCATTTGTCAGAAGGCCTTCCCCATTCTAAAGCATCAAAGACCCTTCTACTGGGTTCTCAACTCAGATTTGCCAAGTTTATCCACAAGAGGAAACAATGGTTTGCTACTGCGCTGTTAGGATTCCTGCACTCCTAATAATTGCTTCAGATGTGATGCGCTAACTGCAGTAGTAGCATCCTCTATTACAAGCAAGATGCCTTTGTGAGGCTTCCAAGACAGATAACAATGCAACCACTGTCAGCCTCCAGAGTCCAGAGTGGTCCAAGACGTCTCCAGCCACTGTGGCCCACAGCCATGAAAACAGAGCTGAGATTTGGAGCCCATGGAGACAGCCTGGCCATACTCCGTGAAGGACACCCTAGATACGAGTCTCAGCGTCTGTTCTAAGAACTAGTTAATAAGGAAAGCGAAGAAACCAGAGCCCATTCATTCCAGCCGCGCTGCTGTGTGAAAAAAGGCCCACAGGCACTTTGAGAGCTGAGGAACAGGAGTCAAGTGGCCCGTGGCTCCCTCAGGGTGATTTAAGGAAGGGGTCTCTATGGTGAGGAAGCAGTTTTTCTTGGAAAGAAGAGAGATATTTCAGTCAGTGACCAGAATGTAAGGACTGTGAAGTCTAACTAAGGACCTAGACACCAACCCCCTTCCAGGTGACAGGCCACCAACTCCCCAGGCGACAGGCCACCAGCACTTTTCACGATGGGGAGCTGCATGATGAATCTTAGGGGAATGCCAAGGATATGAGAAGAGGCTGAAGGCAAGAGGACCAGGGGCCTACGGGAAGAACAAAATGGGGAAGTGCTCTGGAGGCATGACTCCATTGCTCATACAGTGGTTCAACCT
Organism: Mus minutoides; assembly: GCA_902729485.2. Classification (NCBI taxonomy): domain Eukaryota; kingdom Metazoa; phylum Chordata; class Mammalia; order Rodentia; family Muridae; genus Mus; species Mus minutoides. The sequence continues at coordinate 139,742 of LR751443.1, read as the reverse complement.
GAAAAGCTGGGCATTCATTATTCTAGGTCTGTGCACACACTGGCATCTAGTTCTCATTCAGAACAAGTCCTCCTACCTACCAGTCCAGTGGTTGTTCAGTCGTTGTCCCCCACCCCCACCCCCACATCAGCCCAATGGTTGCTCAGCTCTCCCCCACCTCCCATCAGCTCAATGGTTGCTCAGCTCCTTGTGTATCTGCTAAGGCTTGAAAGTTCCCGCCTGTTGAAATTCAGCCCCTCTCAGGTATTAAGAGGTGAGGCCTTTGGGAGATAATTATGTCCCACGGTGTTGTCCTCGTCAGCGGCTCAGCCCTGTCATGGATTAGTCCCAACCATGCGTGGTCCCTAGGGTAGGTTTGATGTGTAGGCACCGCTCTCACCACAGGGTTTCCACAGCCATCTTGGAACTCCACAGAGCATCCCTATCTGCGAGAAGGCTCTTATCAGCTTTTTCTGCAATGTCGTACCGCCTGCCCTCATTATAAATGATATTCGCAGAAAATAAATCAGAGCTGACTGGCCTTCCTGGGATCTGTCTGCTATGTTAGTACCAGAGATCGATATGAGTCATGTCATGCCAATCTCAGGCTGGAGCAATCTGTGGCTTCTACCTGAGGGACACTTGTGTCCTTTCTTGCCCTGGTGACGGTCTAAGCTCCAGACTCAGATCCTACTCCCCATGAGGGATGCCTCAGGCTTGATGACTCGTGGGAACCGTCAGACTCAATGCGTCCAAAGCCAAGCCCTGAGTTCCCTGCCGCCGCATCCACATTGTCCTGAAACTGCTGCTCCTGTGGCGAGTGGCACCAGGCCAGGAGTCAAGCAAGTCTCTCTCTTCCCAGCCCTTCCACACCCTCACCTCCACTGCCCTGGCTGGTGTCGCAGTCACCATCGTGTCTAGCCTGGATGCCAGAGCTGACTATGTTCCTGGTCTCTGCTCTCAGCTCTTATCAATGCCTTGATTAAAGGGATTTTTTTTTTTAATTCCTAAGTAGTTTGATTTCATTTATCTTCCAGAGACAGCCTGCTTCGAGGAGTGTCCTTAATCAGAGAAACTTTGACTGTGTTTGGGGAGAAGTCACCAAGCTGAGAGGACATTGTTCAGAAATGAGCAGCCGTGTTGGTCCTAATGGTTAACCTGATGGTTTTCCCCAGCTGTACAGGGGAAATCACTGTATTAAATATGTACTTTTCTTTAATCCCTCCACTTCCCAGCCTCCAGCTGCTGTTGCTGCAATGTGGGAACCTCTGCAGAGGTCACTCCAGGAAGCTCTCAGCCAGTGACAGGGACCAGGGTGGAGCTTCACCAGAGCCAGACCTGCCTAACACAGGCAGCTCCTCCAGGCTCTAAGTTAGATCTGGGCTTCACTGAAGACTGCCCCTTCCCTTCCCTCTTCTCTTCTACCCTTCAGTCCTCCCTCCCGGTTCCCCTCCCTCCTCCCTGCGATGGCTGCTCTTGCTTGTCAGCGTCTCTGGATCTGGAAATAACCGGAGAACACGGCTTGGGCACACCCATGGGGATTTTCTGTTTTCTTGTTTTTATGTTCTACCAAAGTGGGAAGACCCACCCCAAGTGTGGAAGCATCTTCCCATGTCAGCCAAAATATAAAGAGGTCCAAGGGAAAAGCTTTGGACCTTAGCCCGCTTGCCTTGGTGTCTTGCTGGCAAGTTCATCCACTTTGTTGGTGTTATAGGGACTGCCTTTGTCTTGCGCTGATAACAGGACCCAGAATCTTCACCCTTTTCCTTGGACTAAAGACCAATGCTCTCCAAGAATCTTCCAGGCCTGTAGTAGCAAATCAAATCAGTTACTACAGCAGCTATGTGGTAAAGGGAACAGGCAGTTACTCAGTTTTCATTGTAAAGACAGCTGCTGCTGGCCTGCCGGGCTCACATCTCAACTCCTTCTAATGCTTGTTCCTTCTGTGGTTCAGCTCCCCCTGGAGACCCCTGACACAACCATGCTCACACTCAGCAACTTGTTCTCTGGACCCATGTCCCCAATATACTTTTCTTTGCATTTCTAGAGTACTTCATTAGTTTCCGTAATCAAAGCCGTGGGCAATAAGAACTTACATATTTAATACAGTGATTTCTCCTGTACAGATGGGGAAAAATCAGTTTAAACTTATTAGGCCAACACGGCTGTCAATTTCTGAACAATGTCCCCTCAGTTTCCCCAAACTGGACAACACAGATAAAGTTTCCTCAACAGATCTGTGTTTCTAGATCTGCCTAGATGTTCACTTCCCAGGGGCTCCAGAATGACAAGGAAGAAAACAAAGCTGTATACACTATACCCTGTCACACAGGTATGCACACTACACCCACACAGATGTAAGCATGCTCTCTGCTTTAAAAATGGCCTTTGTGAGGTAAAGTATGGTGGCTCATGCCTGCAAGCCTAGCACTTAGAAGTCTGAGGCAGGAGGATTGCTATGAGTTTTAGGCCAATTTGGGTACTATGTGATACTCAGCCTGGGTACAGAATGAGACTGTCACACACAAACACACACACACACACACACACACACACACACACACACACACACAGCACTAATGGGGCCAGTAACGGCTCACTGGTTAAAGGCACTCACCACAGAGCTCAATTAAACCTGGGTTTAACCCCTAGGACCCACATGGGGGAAAGAGAAAAACGATTCTCACAAACTGTCCTCTGACCTCCACACATGTGGCATGTGTACAGAGGCACAGACACACATGCCACACATACACGTAACAAACAAACAAACAGGTAAATAAATGCAATAAAAAATTAAGACAAACAGCAGCAGCAACAAAAAGTGTATTACACGCTTGTATTTGTGTATATTACACACACACACGTGTGTTTCAGGGACCTGTGTGCCTCTGAACAGCTCTAACTGCGCGGCTGAAGCCTTTGGTCTTTGTGCTTGGAGCTCTCTTGGTATTCAGATCTTCAGGCTTTGGCGATTACATGCAAAGTTTCTAGGAATCACTTTGTCCATACTCATTTTGAAATACTGTGAATAAATTCATGGAAGAAATGGACTGGGTTTGTACACTTTTCTTTCTGATAAATGTTGCCAAATCCTTCCCTTTATTGTCTGCACTGACTTATATTTCCTCCAGAAAACACGCACATCTTCTGTTTCCCACATCTTTGCCAACACTGCATATTTTCAAAATTGATTTGTTTTCCTTCTGAGGCGTATTGTATAGCACAGGCTGGCCTTGAACTTGCTATCTTACCACCTTTTCCTCCTGAGTTAGGACTACAAGAGTGTTCCACCATGACTCTTTGCCATTCTGAACTGTGAGAGGGTGGTTGTTTTTAAAATTAAAAGTGGCCCATGCTTGTAATCCTAGCGTTCGGTAGGCTGAAGAGATTTGCCAAGTTGAGGCCAGCCTGGGTTATACATGGAGACCTCACCTGAAAAGAAACAAAATGGATTGATTAATTCAAAAAGTGGAAATCAAATCCTTTCACTCTCTTGCTTCTAATTCCTCGGTGGCTTCTCAACATGTCTGGTGACCATCACGTCACCCACACTGATCCACTGTGCCTACATCTGTCTCTCCAGCCTTCTCATGCCTCCTCCACAGAACCTGTTCAGTTACACTAAGCTAACCAGGCCATCCTCAACTCAGGGCTTTTGCTTGAGCTGCTTCTCCACAGGGAATGCCCCTGTCTGAGTCCTTTGGGTCTTAGCTCCACTGCTACCCTATTGTCGAGGGCCCATCACCCTACAAGTTCAGACCTTATTGCTTGCTGCTGAGGTGGGCTGTTGGCTGCCTTCATACAATTCTTCGCAGTGTCCGTGTGCTTATCTTTCTACTCTCTGGCTTTTGGGCTCTACAGTGTCTGCTCATCTATACAGGCACTCACTCAAAGGGCATATGAGCAGATAAACCATTGACCGAATCTCCCAGACTTCCAATGGCATTAAGCTGACCCCTGTCCTCTCAAATGCCACCGCCTTTCCATAAATGCTTTCCTTGTACTTCTGAACCTGGAGGCCACCTCATCCCCAGGAGCAGCTAGAGTCCCCAGATGTTTTTCGTCTCAGATGTACTTCGGGATCCTCTGAGGACGAAACGTGACTCACAGGTGTGTCACACCCGTCACAGCTGTGTCTACTGGAGCAGACGCAGCACATCAAACATTTTCTGTTGTTGCCATGGGAACCTCAAGTTGCAACATGCTGTGTTGGAGAAAGGCAGAGCCTTTCTGTCTAGGCTAGTAAGAGTTCTCACCGAGAGATGTGAACTAAGGAAGTCCAAGGCTAGCTCTTCTGGGAGCAAAGCAGAAAGAGAGTTGAAAAAAATTAAAAAAAAAAAAAAAGAAATAGAGTTGAATTGTGGGGCTTTCCCCACATCCATTTGTGAGGCCTCATCACTGCCTTAGAGTACGGTTTCGTTTAGAAATAATGTCCTTGCTGATTAAACTAGTTAAGGACCTTCAGGGCTGCATGGGCCCTAATTCAACACAATCAATACTCTTATAAAAAGGAATAATTCTTTGTTCAGGGTTAGGAAAGGTCCATAAATAAGCCTGAGCACACCAGATGATATCAGCAAGCCACTGGAAGCTAGCCTGGCCCTGCTAACCCCTTTCTAGAACTCCCAGTCCCACACACAGTGAGGCACTCACCTGCCTGTTGAAGCCACTCAGTTTGTAACAGTTTGCTACAGTATCCTTAGTGAACTAATAACACACCAGGCCATCTTGGATAACTAGAGTCGGCTGTCCATTTGTCTGTCTAAACAACCTCCACCACATTCATTTCCATGTTAGACATGAGCTCTAGTTGTCCTGGGCTGTGGTCTGGGCATGTCTCCTCTGTAATTTCAGAGACGTGGAAAATGTCTAGGGGAGGTGGCCTATCAGATCCTTCCCCCATTGCCACTGTGTCTGTGTTCCCAAACTCTCTCTCCCAGTGCGATGACTTCCCGTCACACACAGCAACACTTCTCCGTATCAAAGAGGTCTCACCAACACCTTCTGAAGTGTCAGGGGGAAGGCTGCTGCCGGGATGCCTCGCAGTTGACTTGAGTGACTATATTTCCTCTCCACATCTCTTTGCACTAACTTGTTTCTTCTGCTGGTATATTTGCAGTTCTGTTTAAAGCCATCCCAAGTTGGTTTCATCTGCCTGGAGATCTCTCCCAAGGCTGTCCTTGGGAGTCACTTGAAAGCATTTTAAATTGTCATGGTGGTAAGGAGAGGGGTATCAAATACACTGGTACAGGTCAAGGATGTGCAGGCACGTCCTGAAAATTGAAAATTGTTCCACCCAAGTTCCAATAATATGTCTGCTAAGAAACAGACTGAGATGGCTTGGAGGCAAGAATGCCAACTCGGCACAGGATGGCGCTCGGCATAGGATGGCACTCGGCTTACTTATTTACTTACTTAGTTTGTGCTTTGAGGCCAGGAACCTCAGACATGTGTGGCATGCTGCCCGTTCACTCTCACCACCTTACACTAAAAAATAAATTCTCCTTTCCCTCCTGGAGCCGGTGATGAAGTGCCATCATGCCTTCTGCCCCTTCCAATCATAGGCTGAATATCCAGTGGCTGTGCCTACCAGCTTTCCCCTGCAAGTACTGGGATGGGACAGAGGAGCCTGGATTCCAGGTAGGACAAGAGCCAGAGGCACTGTGCATGTAGAGCCAGGCACTCAGGATGGAGGAAAGTGTAAAGTGACAGGAACAGGCAGTATACATCCAGACCTAAGCAACCCCTCTACACAGCCACGCCTCTCCACACAGCCTCGCCCCTCCACACAGCCCCGCCCCTCCACACAGCCTCACCCTTCTACACAGCCTCTCCCCTCCACACAGCCTCATGCTTCCACACAACCCCACCCCTCCACTAAGCCCCACCACCATTCCACACATCCTTAGTCCTCCATACAGCCCCACCCCTCCATACAGCCCCACCCCTCCATGCAGCCTCACCCTTCCATGCAGCCCCACCCTTCCATGCAGCCCCACCTCTCCATACAGCCCCACCCTTCCATGCAGCCCCACCCCTCCATATAGCCTCATCCTTCAACACAGCCTCACCATCTAGAGGGCAATGTCTCCCTTGGTGTCTCTATCTGATAGACAAGGCGATCCTAAGAGCAAGATGTTGCCCAAATAGCCTTCTCCTGGGTTTTAGGGTTGGTCAGGGCCGATGCCCTGCCATAGAAAGGAGGATTAGGTACCACTGGCTGAATCAAGCATGCATGTGGGGGTGGGCAGCAGAGTGGCTGGCAGAGACAGCAAGGGCAGAAGTGGGATGAGTACAGTACCTGTGTGGATTTTGGACGAGTGGGGGAAGTTTCTTCCCCCCCAAAACAATGGGAAGCCAACAAGAGCCCTGGCAGTAAGGCATGCTGTGGCTGGCTTTATATTTTAAGTTTATACTCTTTTCTTCTTCCCTTAAAAGCCTCTGGACACAGCTACCTCCTATCACATTCACACCAGGAGCAGACAGTACACCAGGGAAAGCACTCCATATTGGAACTAAACTAGTTCCCCCTTCTGTGGCCACCTGGAAGACACCAGGTTCTGTCTTCTTATAGGGAAAGTAAGAGGCCTGTATTAATTACAGACATTTGAGGAAGAAGCCAGGTCACCTCCTGTGACCTTACACCCAACAGGGTTCAGATCCTCAGAACCAAAAGGGCCACTGGCAGCTGATGCTGGGGCCAGCAGGAAGCCAGGCGCAATGGACACAGGGGGTAGGGGTGTGGGGGGGGCTCAGTTTGCTTTCTTTTTTAACTCAGTTCAGGCTCCCAGTCCATGGAATGTTACTGGCCACATTCAGGGTGGATCTTCCTAACTCAGACCAATCTACAAGCTCCCAGACAGACATATCCAGAGGTCTAGATATTCTAGATTCTGTCAAGTTGACAGTCAATATGAACCAACACGAGGATGTTTACTAATGTAACCAGAAGACAGGAGAGGAAGCAGAAAGGATCAGGAGTTGAAGATCAGATAGGATAAGGAGAGGCCATAGCCAGGACTGACAACAGTGCCCGATGGTAGGAGATTTTGATTGTCGAAGTATGAGGAACTGCCAATCATCACAGCATGGTGGGGGTTGTCACAACTCTTAATTCTAGCTCGCAGTGTCCTTAATCATCATTAAGTAGAGCTGGTCTAATGGGCACTGGCTGCGGAAGCAGCTGAGCAACTTGAACAGCAACAAGAAGCCTTAGCAGAGCCAAGCTCTTCTCTCAGAAAGCCCACTTCCTGGGTACCACCACCAGTGAGCATTAGGGCTCACAGCCCCCCGCTTCTTGCCTTCCTCTCTTTCTCTCTTACCAGGTTTTTTTTTTTTTTTTTTTTTTTAATTTGGTGTTTATTTTCTTGCTTGTTTGCTGGGAGTGTGGACCTGTTCTTTGTGTAGAGAAAGATGGGGACAGTCTAGAGGTTTTCTGGGCCTGGACTGAAATCCAGGCTTCACGGTTTACAGCCCCTCTGTATCCTAGTCCTCCCATCAAATGGCCACTGCTTCCTCTACCTGTCTTCTCAGTGGCTGTTCACGTCCTTTGTGGTGACTTGAAAGAAAATACCCCCCACTCCCATAGGCCCACAGGAAGTGACACTACTAAGAGGTGTGGCCTTGTTGGAGAAAGTGTGTCACTGGGGGCAGGAATCTGAGGTCTCACATGCTCAAGCCAGACATAGTGGCTGTTTCCTTCTGCTGTTGATCCAGATGTAGAATGCTCAGCAACCTATGTCTGCCTACATCACATGTGTCCCACTGTGATGTGAGTGGGTGTGGTGATTCATGTATATATACTTGGCCCAGGGAATGGCACTATTAGAAGGTGTGGCCCTGTTGGAGTAGGTGTGGCCTTGTTAGAGTAGGTGTGTCACTGTAGGTGTGGGCTTTAAGACCCTCATCCTAGCTCCCTGGAAGCCATGGAGCTAGCTATCTCAGTTCCTCCTGTACCGTGCCCGCCTGGATGCTGCCGTATTACCAACGCCTTGATGATAATAGACTGAACCTCTGAACCTGTAAGCCAGCCCCAATTAAATGTTCTTATAAGAGTTGCTTTAGTCATGATGTGTGTTCACAGCAGTGAAAGTGTAACTGAGACAGTGGGCTAAACCTCTGAACCATAAGCCATCCCTCAATTAAATCCTTTCCTTTATAAGAGCTGCCCTGCTATCTCTTGACAGCAATAGAACCCCTAAGTTACCCTATTATGTAGGGACGATTGGAGAGTCAGGTTCTCCAAAAGGAGAAACAAAGGTTTGGTGAAGGCCCTGAGTGTCTCTGGGACCCAGCTAGAGAGACAGAACCCTGACTAGACTCTAAATCCCCACTCTTCCTTTGGAGTTAAGGGAAGTGAGACTCTGGTTTGGTTCTGTGATGGAGTTGTGAAGGTCTCCAGACATCAATCATTCATTTAAAAATCATCCTTGGAGGGCCACAGTGTGCTACCTGGATGTCCTGGAGCCCAGGGTCCTGGAGCTATGAAGAGCTGGGCAGATGTAAGCTGGGGATTAGATACTATCTCCCAATTCTCTCCCAGCAGGAGCCTGTTTGCCTGATCTTGCAGCATTGGGCATATGTCCAGAGGTGACAATGCCCACTGTCCCTCTTCCAGGCCTGCTTCCTAGGCCTCCTCTCAGTTCCCCCAACAGCTCAGGACTCATCCCCCTCTAACAGATCCCTATGAACAGGGGAGTTTGGTCTTGGCTGCACGAGAAGTCTTGAATTACATGAGAAGCAAGAAAGCCCAGTGCTAGGCTGAGTACCAGGCCACTGGATGAACAGCTCTCCCTAAAGCCGGCCCACCTGGGGAGGATTCCTTGCCCTAGTGGCTGGGTATCCAACACAGGGAGCAGTGGATGTGGACGGTACAGAGAGCAATGAAGAGTCAGCTGGTCATTGTGCCTACCCTTGACCTCCTTTCTTGCAGGCAGCCGTGTGTGGAGGGATTGTGTGTGTGTGGGTCTCCTGGCTTTCATGGGTCATCAGTTGATTCAATCCATGAGGGCAAAGGGAGCAGACATGCCCAGCAGGGGTAGGGTGGGGGGCTCGGAAGCCCTATGAGTATGTATGGTGAATGACCACACTGGGTCAGCAAGCAGTAGGCAGATCAAGTTTACTTAAGGTGATTCAAGGCTTATAAAGTTCTGGCGCACTGAGGGTAGGGACATCAAGGATGAGCAAAGGTCATTGGCTGGGGCCTTACGGTGTCTGGAATAGCTCATTAGCATGGGGAAGCATTTCAAGAATCTCAGGTGTGGCGCACGCCTTTAATCCCAGCACTCGGGAGGCAGAGGCAGGCGGATTTCTGAGTTCGAGGCCAGCCTGGTCTACAGAGTGAGTTCCAGGATAGCCAGGGCTACACAGAGAAACCCTGTCTCAAAAAACCAAAACCAAAAAAAAAAAAAGAATCTCAGGTGCTGGGTGAACAGGTTTTATCAGGAGAAAGGAAATTAATCCTGTAATCAAATTGAGGGTACCTGACATTACTCATGTAGAGGTAGGTATATGTGAGGGCTTAGAATTCCCCAGGCAAGATCAGAGAAGGGAGAAGCCGTGCCAATGAAGGGAGTCTCCCATAATGCACTGAGCCTAGAGACTATCAGTCCTGGCAGACTTTGACCTTAGTTAGCTGCTCTCCCACAGTGTGCTTGGGGTAGCCCATGCCTCTCCCTTGCCCTCCTCCAGTCCTTCCCATTGGGTGTTCTTGGTCAATGGTTGGCTCCTCTTAGCCTGTGTGCATAGCTATGTTTGAGTAGTTCCTTGTGGTCTTCTGGTAAAGCAATTGGGGCCTCTTCATAAATATTGTTTACCTCCCTTCCTCTTCCCTCTTCTGTGGCCCATCTTTGTTGACCCGCATCTCCTCCAGAGGAAGTGAAACCCAGATTGCCAACTTGTATGCAGCCTTGCCTGGGGGCTGGGTAAGCAATAGAATAGACAGAAACTTAGAATGCAAATTGGCCACACTGTGGACTCTAGCTTAGTGGGAGTTATCTCTCTGAGGTTCAGGACTGGGCAGGTTGAGTTAGACAAAGGGAGGATGTATCCTGCGGCTCCATCTAACTTTTCAAGGTGGGTCTTCATCAATGGGTGGGGACAGTGGCCATTTCTCTTTCTGAAGGCAAGAGAACATATACCTTGGAAGGTCAGGAGGCCAATGAGCAGCCAGTAGGAAAATAAAAGACTCCACGGGGTACTTTTAATCCCGAGGTGACACATCAGAGTTGTCAGACATCACTGGGGAGTCATGGTCCCCCCTTGAGGTTCTTAGAACCATTAATCAAAGAATTAAAGAATGGACTCACAAGAAAGCTGGATGATGCCGGGTGTGGTGGCGCACGCCTTTAATCCCAGCTCTTGGGAGGCAGAGGTAGGTGAATTTCTGAGTTCGAGGCCAGCCTGGTCTATGGAGTGAGTTCCAGGACAGCCAGGGCTACACAGAGAAACCCTGTCTCAAAAAAACCAAAAACCAAAAAAACCAAAAACCAAAAAAACCAAAAACAAAAAACAAAAACAAGAAAACTGGATGATGATTTTATTAGAGCTTAAAAAAAATTTCAAAGCAGGCAAACTGTGATCTAGGCAATTACCTGGAGGAAGGAGATGGAGGAAAGACGGCCTAACACCAAGTTCTTAAGTTAGGCCACGAGGTCAGCCATGTGAACAGGAGTCTGCATGCTGGAGAGAGGAGCTCTCGATGTCCAAGGTGCAGGGTACGCATGCTATCAGTACAGGAATGGAAAGATGAAGGGAAATGTAACACTTTTCTGAGTAAGTCAGAGAGCTGGGCATAGTTATAAAGCTGCTTGTTGCAACCACAGGGCGGTGGGGGGGGGCACTTCTGGCAAGGAAAAGTAATTCCTCTCAGTAAAGGGATAATTATTCCTCCCATATCCTTAACACTGCTTAGGGTAAACTCATCTTCCTGAGGGGTGGTCTTTGGCCCAACTGGATTAACATTTTTTTCAAAAGGGTTTTGAGCAGCTTTGAACGTTGGTGCTCTGCCCTGACCAGAGAAATGACTTCCCCTAATGGCCTCTACAGAGCCTTGATCAAGGAAGGCTCCTGTAACACTGGTGGGCGCTGAGGGAGTTACCCCAGGTGAGAGTTGGCATGGTGCTTGCTACATGGTAGAAATGCAGTCCATTGAGTTCAAATCCCAGCAACCACATGGTGGTTTACAACCACCCGTAATGAGATCTGACGCCCTCCTCTGGTGCGTCTGAAGTCAGCTACAGCGTACTTATGAATAATAATAATAAATGAATCCTTGGAGCGGAGAGAGCAAGTGGGACCGACCGGAGTGAGCGGGACCGGCCAGAGCGAGCAGGCCAGAACGAGTGGGGCCGAATGGGGGCGGCCGGAGCGAGCAAGGTTGACCAGAACGAGGGAAAAAAAAAAAAGAAAGAAATGCAGTCCATTGTGAAGGCTGAAATACCTAGGGCTACAATGCCACAGGGTGTCTAGAGGAGGCTTTCACAGAGCCTGGGGTTACAGATGGCTACCTCTTCTCTGTGTCCTCACACAAGAAAGGGGGAAGGAAGTAAGGAGAAGGAGGAGGGCTGGGGGTGTGTTACTATGGTCTCTTTTTATAAGTGCTCTAATCCCATCACAGTGGTTCCTCCCTCAAGACTGTCCCTCCCTCCCCACTCCCACCAGACCACTTGAAATACCGGAGATCACATGGGGATTGAGGCTCTGCCTTGAGCCCTTTTGCACTGTTGTAACAGCAATACTGCTGACTCAGTGATGTTTTAAGAACAGACATTTCTTTCTTATAGCGCTAGAGCTGTGGTTCCCAGCCTATGGGTTGTGACCCCTTAGTGGTGGTGGGGTCAAATGGCCCTTTCACAGGGGTCACATAGCATATATCCTGCATATCCGATTACAAGTCATAACAGTAGCAAAGTTATAGTTACAAATTAGCAACAAAATTATTTTATGTGGTTCATTCACCACAGCACAAGAAACCTTATTAAAGGGCTGAAGCACTAGGAAAGCATTGCTCTAGAGGATGGGAAGTTCAAGGCTGAGAACTGCACGCAGTCAGCCCGCACGACCCTAAGGCAGCCACTGCACCATCCTATGGCAGAAGGTAAAAGAGCTCAAATTCACAGCCTCAACACTTTTTACCATGGCCATTAACCCATTAATGACGGTGTAAGACCCCCAACTCAATATGTTTCCCAGACCCCTAGAAGCAAAGCCAGCATGAAGTTCTTTGTTATCTCACCTTCAGCCTGAGAAGCCGATGACTATTGGGTGACCCACCCAGGCGCCTGACTCATTGTATAAAGGACCAGGAATGTTTGCCAAAGATAGCCTGTAACCCTTCAGTCAAAGATGAGCTGAAACTCATCATCCCCATTCTTATGATGTTTACTCAGCTTCCCCCTTCTTTGTGTTTTTTTTCCCTTAAATACCCCCTTACCCAGCGACTTGGGGTGCCATGGTCCTCTATAGACTGTGGGTCTGAGAGCTCTTGAAATAAAAATCCTCTTGCTGTTTGCATCAAGACTGTTTCTTGTGAGTGATTTGGGGTGTCGCCGCTCCTGAGTCAGAATGTGCGGGAGTCCTCACGTTGTGGTTCTTTCAATGGCTGAGTTCTGGGCCCCACTCACCAGGAAGTCTTTAATGTTATTGCCTTGAAGATTGCTTCACACACTTTTGGGGTGCATATTTAAACCAACCAAGCTTCAGAGCATGAATCTGGGAGATTGGACATGTAATTCACCCAAGCAAAAGGGTTAAGGATGTAGGTGTGTCGAACCTATGGCCAAGAAGGGCTGTGAATACGGCTCAACACAAAAAACTGTTTCCACTGTAAACATTAAGCCATTTCTGGGAGGTTTTTGGTTTTGGGTGTTTGTTTGTTTGTTTGTTTGTTTGTTTTCTAGAGATTTTTTCTATGTTGTAACACCTTCAATGTAACACAGTGTCCAAAGGCAGGACATGCCTGGCCAAGTCTTAAAGGTGATTACAATAAACTAGAGAGACAAGAAGAAGCCTTGCCCTCCTTATGTCTCACACTGTTTGCTGTTCTCACCACTGACATTCAGCCCCAATCACGAGAATGATGCTCTAGCCAAGGGGTTCTCCTGTCCTAACCCTGAGACCCTGTAAATACAATGCCTCCCCAACCATAAAATCATTTTTGTTGCTACTTCATAACTGTAATTTTTACTGTTGTGAATCATAATGTAAATAGACATCTGTGTTTTCCATGGTCTTAGGTGACTCCCGTGAAAGGACCCCCCAAAGGGATTGAGACCCATAGGTTGAGAATTAGTACACTAGAGGGTGGTGGTGCACAAGAGAACTTGTAGTTTGACCTTGAAGATGACTGGAGACAGGAGGCCAGAGAGGAGCTGAGAGGAACAGCTAGTATGTGGACTGTGGTCCAGGATGGGGGCAGTCTGTGGAGGCGGACATCAATGATGGAGTCTGTAAACCACCCCTCCCCTGCATCCTGGAAGCACTTGTAAGCCCTGGGTTTGAGAGACATATTTACAGTCTCTGAATCCCAATATGCCTTCCCTGAAAGCTGACTTTGTGTCAGTCTTGGATTGGATGCTTGCTTGAACCCAAAGTTTTGCAAAGCTCCTCTAAACAACCTCATGTTGACACCAATTTTCAGAGGCTAGAAGGGAGCTTTGTACATAGAGGCAGGGTGATAACGAAAGTTGAAAATCCCAGCCTTGCTGTCTGATGGGTCAAGTGAGAGGTGAACTCCCTCACCTCTCACCTATGTAACTCACATGCTTACCTGATATCAACCACACAATGCAGTGGTTAGGTACCAGGGCCTGAGAATGCAGGCTTCTCAGAGTCTCTGCGCTCCAGTTTCCTTCCCAGAGAGACAAAGATTAAGACACTAATTCCTATCTCAGGAAGTGAGAGTATGAATTAGATGACTTAACTCCAGGACCCTGTTTGTGCTGATTCATGGTGCACACAGTTACTAACTACACAGAGACACACGCTAGTCACCCTTGACAACACTCGTGCCGGCCATGTCCTGAGGTGAGAGGACGCCCAGGGCAGGGCTGGCAGGCAGTAGGGCTGACCTGCAATGGGGCATCTGTAGCAGCTCCTGAGCTGCGCTTTCCTCTGTAAAGTGGTGGCTACGCGGAAAACAACAAACCTTGTAAATCTCTTCAGGCAGCAGGTGGCATGTAGTCAACCCACTTCAGTAAGGGAAATCTGGATGTCATAAATTAGCCCAAGGTCATGTGACTACAAAGTGGCATTGCTGAGATTTAAATCAAAGCCATCTGCCCCCAGATATATCTGTGTCCACACTTCAAATTGCTCAAAATGTATTTTGTCTTTATTCAGAGTTTTTCCCCACTATGGGCTCTTAACAGGGATTAGATGACATTTGCTAAGCAAAGGGTTAAATCTGCCTTAAGCCTAATTTTCAATGAATTTTTTTCTCTGTCCTCCGTTGGTAAGACTAGCAGACCTTTAAACTGGAGATTATGTAAACAACAACAAAACTCTGCTTGAGCTGTTATCTATCTAGAAGTAACAGACATCATGACTTCCTGCGTCTTTTGGGGGGGGGGGTGTTTCGAGACAGGGTTTCTCTGTATAGCCCTGGCTGTCCTGGAACTCACTTTGTAGACCAGGCTGGCCTCGAACTCAGAAATCCGCCTGCCTCTGCCTCCCTAGTGCTGGGATTAAAGGCGTGCGCCACCACACCTGGCTGAGACTTCCTGTGTCTTAAGAGTCTAGTCGGCTCAATGTTCTATTGAAAATACTGTAGCAAACTAGAAAAACAAAAGGCACCGAAGTGCCTGTGGCTGCTGCTGGTTGCAGGTGGTGTTCATTACCACAGAAGAACCCAGAAGTGGGTGGGGAACGTGAGCCTGTAGAGTTGAGGCAGGAATCCCTCGAGGTCAAGCCCTGCCTCTCAAAACTGAAAGTTCAGAATAGGGTTTACTTTCATGGAATTACTGTAGAGCAGCACGCTGGATTGTGCGCGTAAGCACACATCTTGGGGGGGGGGGGCTTGCTGACCGATTCTACCCTAACTGCTGACCCTAGTTGTGTTTCTCTAGGCAACCTCCATGGCCCATCTTCTAAACACGGGTGATGTTCAAAGTGCACTGCATGAGCTGCCAGTTTGAAAAGAGCTGGGATATTTGTTAAAACGCAGGTGTCCCCACTTTTACTGAACAGGGTAGTGGGCTCTACATTTCTTTCACACCCTCCACGTGGCACTAGGCCAGCCACTGGGGCTGTACCAATCTCTCAGGCAAGGAGGAATATTCCTGGCCCCCCGCTGCTCCCGGTCTGTCTGAGCTTTGCCTCCAGCCCCTCTAAGGGGTAGCGGTGGCTACCGGGCTTTCTAACCCTTGCTAGCCAGGGTGTGTGTGTGTGTGGGTGTGTAACTGGACCTCTCCATCCCCTAGGGCGCTTCACAGAAGCCACCTCGCCCTGTCCCTAACCCGTCCATCTCCACAACCAGGCTAAGGGCTGCATCCATGCGGGTGGGGCCATCTGGCCACACACCCGGCCGTGACTCAGCTCTGGCGGGCGGCGCACAGCTCCAGGCCGTGCGGGGACAAAGCCGTGCCATCTCGCCGCACCTGCAGGCCGCCCAGCACCCCCGCCCTCTCCTCCTGGGTAGGGGTGGAGGGGAGAGAGGCCCAGACTGTTGCCAGGCAGGCTGGGCCCGCGGCGGCTGCGGTTGGCTCCCGGTCGCTCGCCGCCCCCGCACCGCCTCCGCGCGCTGAGTCACCCCGCCCCACCGGCCGCCGCCCCGTGGCTCCCACACCTCTGCGCCTGCGCATACTGCTGCATTTTCTCCTACCCCACCCACGTCCCTGTCCTCGCCCCATCCGCCGCTCGCGTGCGCGCGTGCGCGCGAACTAGGCGCCAGGCACAGAGAAAGGACGTCCGCGCTACTTCGTTGCCATCGCAACGTCAGGTACGCCCAGGAGTCCCCTCGAAACCGTCTTGCACTGTCGCTAGCCTGTCACCATGGCATCCTCTGTGATGCTGTTTGCACGCTCCTATCCAGGTTTTGGCTGTGCCGCAGTGACATCACTGTTCTGCACTGCCACCACCACCTTGCTCAATGGACCTCAAAGGTTGAAGCCCGCGACACTCTCCTGGCGGCGGCAGCACAATTTAAAAAAACAAAAAAATCAAAAAAACAGATGCCAGTCTGCACCCATGCCCACCGACCCAGACCACTCAGCGGTGTGTGACCCTGGCCTTGGGTAAAGTTCCCTAGGTGGTGGGTGCTGCTTGGGCCAGAGTGTTAAATCACCAAAGGTGCACGCCCTTGGGGTGTGTTTAAATGCAAGCTTTGGTTCAGAGGACTGCAGACCTGCATATCTAAGATTCTGGTATAGATAGGGGGAAAGGGAATAGAGCTAGGAGAGGGGACTGCGTGTGTGTGTGTGTGTGTGTGTGTGTGTGTGTGTGTGTGTGTGCGCGCGCGCGCGAGGGGGGGGGGCCGGGGGTTGCAGAGCATCATTCTTCAATCTTGTTTTATCCTCCAAAACAAAATGGTTTCTCACGGTGCAGCTCAATGGTAGAGTGCTTGCAACCATGGCCAAAGGCCTGACTGACCACCTGAATCTTCACTTTTGGTGACTGTGTGACACTGGGCAATGTCATTTAGCTCTGTCTGTAAAATGGAGCTGCTCTCATGGCTATCTCAGGGCTGTGGTGAGGAAGCATAAGACAGTGCAGTAAGCCTCAGCTCAGTGGCTGACTTCCCCTGGGGGTATGTCTTGCCAGCTTGAGGCCATGTCTGTGCTGTTTAACTTGGACTTCTCAAATCTGAATACCTGGTTTACGCTCTCATAGGGCTGGACGAAGAGCTACCCAGCCAGGTATGTTGATGATGGATTCCTCCCTTGTCTGATTCTCCTAAGACCCCACCCAGAGAATACATTAGAAACCAGAGGCAGTGGGTTAAAGCTCATCACCTCCCCCGGGACTGTAGGGAGGCCACATGCCCTCCCTGAGGCTCCCTGAACAACCCCTGCCACACAACCTCTGATGGATGGCTCAGTAGAGAAGTTTTTTTTTTTAAGGTAAGCTTATTAATAGAATCCATAGATATCACTCAAGGGACCCAATGCTGACATCTGGGGCTCCTGTCCCAGGCCTACCTCTACCCCAGCCAGGTTTCCAGAGCACATTTGGATCCTGCAGTCCTATGGTGGTGCTTGCTCCACACGCCCTTCCATACCCAGCCTTGACAGTAGGCTTTGATAGCAAAGACTATGTTCTCCTTCACCTTGAATTCTCAACACCAAGCAAAATGACTGACAGGCAGTTTAAGTGATGTGCATTCTGTCATTGTAATCAGTCCGAGGCCAGTAGGAGACTGCAGAGTGGATACTTCTCTAGGCCTTGGTTTTCTCATGGTTTGGATTAAATGTGATCTCTTAGGATGCCCCTGGCCCTAGCAGTCCTTAAGCTGCAGTTATTCTTCTTCTGGTCATGGTCCACTGTATTTTTCCATCCCAGGTATGCTGGATAGCTTTATGTCAACTTTATTTTTATTTTTTTGGTTTTTCGAGACAGGGTTTCTCTGTGTAGCCCTCCCTGGCTGTCCTGGAACTCACTCTGTAGACCAGGCTGGCCTCGAACTCAGAAATCTGCCTGCTTCTGCTTCCCAAGTGCTGGGATTAAAGGCGTGCGCCACCACGCCCAGCCTTTTATGTCAATTTAAAACAAGCTAGACTCATATGAAAGGAGGAAACCTTTATTGAAAAATGTCTCAGGAGGCGGTGGTAGGTGAATTTCTGAGTTTGAGGCCAGCCTGGTCTAGAGTGAGTTCCAGGACAGCCAAGGTTACAGAGAAACCCTGTGTCAAAAAACAAACAAACAAACAGAAAGAGAAAAAGAAAAATTTCTCCATGAGATTTGTCTGTAGGGCATTTTCTTAGTCATTGATAGGGGTGGGGCATTCCCTGGGCTGGTTCTAGAAGACATCAGACTGCGAGAGCCATGTGGAGTGCCAGTGAGCACCCTTCCATAGCCTCTGCATCTGCTCCAGCCTCCAGGTTCCTACCCTGTTTGACTTCCTGCCTTGACTTCCTTCCATGGTGAACAGCGATTTGTAAGCGTATGCAAAATAAACCCTATTGTCCTAGTTTTAGTTTGGGTTTCATCACTGTGAAGAGACACCAGGACCACAGCAACTCTTATAAAGGAAAACCTTTAATTGGGGCTGGCTTACAGTTCAGATGTTTAGTCCATTATCATCATGGCAGGAAGCATGCAGGCAGACATGGTGCTAGAGAGGGGCTGAGAGTTCTACATCTTGATCCACAGGTAGCAGAAAGAGACTGTGTACCACACTGGATGTAGCTTAAGCACAGGAGACCTCAAAGCCTGCCCCTCCAGTGACAACTTCCTCTAACAAGGCCACACCCACTCCAACAAGCAACACCTCCTAATAGTGCCACTCCCTATGGCCAAGCATTCAAACAGCTGAGTCTATGGGGCCCATTTCTTTCAAACCACACTCCCCAAGTTGCTTTTGGTCTTGGTGTCTCATCAGAGCAATAGACACCTTAAGTAGGACACCAGCACACCTTCCTGTGTTTAACCTTGAGTGTGTTGTGTAAGATAACTGAACATGCCCTGCTAGTTAAAAAGGCCTCCAACTCCTTACAGTTCTCGATGGGTTTTTCTGGTGAGGGACTGACTGGCTCTGTCATTGTTAGAGGCACACAGAGCTGGTTGTTCCTGGCAGATGAGGTCAGTTTTGCCTTCCTCACTTGGCAATCACTGCAATGTCTCTGGCACATTGCCTCCCTTCCTCTTACCCACAGTCTGTCTTGGCAGACGGTATGTGAAGATTGCTTGTGTCAAGGGAAGGTGTCTCACCTGTACTGGACTCAGTTGATCAGAGAACCACTAGATTGTCACCATCTGAAGAAACAAATGGTGCCAGTCCATGTCCCACAAATAACTTCTCCTGTTACTAGTAGGGATGAGAGAATGAGGGAAATGTGATTTCTAGGGGAATCTTTTCCCTTTCAGCCAAGTGGCCATGGTGGGATTTTCTGTAACATTAGCCCAACACTTGGCTATCTGCCACTACCAAGACACCACACGAGGTAGATTGGCAAAGATGTTTACATACAAGGCTGTTGAGTCTTTCAAAGGAAATTTGTCCCACTTCCCTTGAATTCAGGCTGGCCCTTCTACTGCACGCGTCTCAGTGAGACAGAAAGACGCAGTTTCTGTTCTTGACCTTGGCGGTGGGCAATGCCAAGCACTGAGCTAATGAGACCTGAGATCTGGCCAGTCTGGCCATCTCACATGGGGCTATCCTGACCCTCACTGTCTGTCTGAGCCCAAAGCCCTGGCTCACAGAGCTGAGAGCAGCAATGGCGACTGGTTTAAGCCATGGCATCTTTTTTTTTTTTTTTTTTTTTAAGATTTTTATTTTATTTATTATATGTAAGTACACTGTAGCTGTCTTCAGACACTCCAGAAGAGGGTGCCAGATCTCATTACGGATGGTTGTGATCCACCATGTGGATGCTGGGATTTGAACTTATCACCTTCGGAAGAGCAGTCGGGTGCTCTTACCCGCTGAGCCATCTCACCAGCCCAAGCCATGGCATCTTCAGGTGGGTTTTCTAAGCAGAATGTGATTCTTTCTTCCATCTCCAAGTTTAGAACAATACCTCCTTTGATTGCTCAAGGCTTTTTGTACAAGGGACTCTCTCAACATCTCACCCCGAAACAAGAATCTGAAATCAAGACAAATGCCTGAAACCTGGAGACTTCAACCAGGCATCCACCATCCATTGGGGTAAGAGAGAAGACTCTACTACCTCCAAGCTCTGTCTTGGGAAGGGCTTTGGGTTCTGTCCCTTCCTGGCCATTTTGACCTTGGGTAAATGTGTTAGTTTCAGTTCCTTTTCTATGAAATGGGCCAGTCGGGGCACCTAACTTCAGAGACTGTTAAGGTGAAGGAAGTAAGAGTGTTAATGTCAGGGTGCTGCTCCGCAGGGCGCCTGTGTGGAAGGGATCTGACAGACTGCAGCTATTTACTTCATAAGTTTACGTGTGAGTGTGGTGTATTAGGGCAGTTTATGCGTGCTCGAGCATGCTCGTGTGTGTGTGTGTGTGTGTGTGTGTGTGTGTGTGTGTGTGTGTGAAGGCAGTGGATCTGTCTTAAGGGAGAGTAAGATTAACTAAAGCGTAGTAACCACTGCTTGTCTCAGGAAGAAAATGAAATCCACACCTACTGGGTCCTCAGCTCCTCTAGGCTCAGAAAAAAAATCGAGATTTCTCTGAGCTAAAGGGGAAAAGTAAAAAGCACAGGAGGGGCAGAGGAAAGAAAGATGCCAGGGAGCAGTTTCTCCCTGGGTTCTAAGAGGCTTTTGCTCCTTGGATGTGTGATCTGAGGAAGGTCAGATTGAAAAGGGTTAAAATTCATGTACGGCTTTGTTGAAATCAAGCACACACAATAAAGGAGAGTCTTGGTTAGCACTTTTTTTTTTTTTTTTTTTTTTTTTTTGTGGAACAAGAGAAATCAAACGCTAGTCTTCTACCATCTGCTGCAGACCGGGAGCTCGTTAGCGTCTTCCAGGAGGCTGATTGCAGCCGCCAGCACAGCAGCAGTAATGAAGGAGAACAAACATCCAGGGCCAACCTCGGCCGCTCTGCAGCCCCGTCTTGATGGACTTTTGTTGCCTGGTCTGATTCCCTCCTTTACACTGCAGAATCTCATGGTCTAGCCAGACAGAAGCTCCGGTGTGGCACAGAGAGAGTTACCCTTTTATAAAGGTCTGCTCCAGGCAGTGAGAACAACGGAGACACTGGCCCAGCGAGCCGAGAATAACACTTCAAACCCACATTTGCTGCTGGGCCTGGGCCTCCTGGGCCTCCTGGGCCTGCTCTCTCTGCCCTAATCAAAAGCTCCGTACTGTGGAGCTTTGAAAAGCCTGGCTGTCAGATCTGAGGTGTAGGAAGAGCATAGCCTCCCTGTGTTCCACCTTGCTTCCTAAAGGCAAGTAGGTCAGCGCAAGGGTGTCCTGCAGCTCCCACCCTGCGGCTGCCTGAAGGACTTAGTGCTTTCAGGTCAGAATATCACAGGGCCGTGCATAGGATGTGAAGCCCAGGCATGTGTCCCGAGGAAGTTTTAAGAAATTCTGATTTATTTTCACTGTTTAATTCTTCCTTTCTGGAGGAACCCATGAGGGTAGAACCCAAGTGACTGAGGTGTATGTGCGTGTGTGTGCATGTGTGTGTATGTATGTGCATGTATGTGAGTGTGTGTGTGCATGGGTGTGCATGTGTGTGAGTGTGTGTGTACATGGGTGTGTGAGCATGTGTGTGTGTGTGTGTGTGTGTGTGTGTGTGAGTGTGTGTGCACGTGGGTGTGTGTAGACCAAACTTGGGTGTACCTTGTCAGGAGCTGTCTACTCATTTTGAAACAGGGTCTCTCACTGGGACCTGGACTCACCAACTTGGCTAGGTTGGTCAGCAAGTCCCAGGAATCCTCCTGCCTCCATCTTCTTCCCGGCACTGTAATTGAAATTACATATGCACAGTACCACTCCTTGAGTTTTACATAGGCAGTGGGGATCGAACTCAAGTCTGGGTTTGCATAGCAAGCCCTTTACTGACTGGGCCATCTCAGAACACCCTGAAACTTTTAGTTTTCTGGGTTCATCATTCACAGAACCTGATAACACCAGCTCTCAGGTAAGGGTGTGAAATTAGCACTAGTGAATCTAACATCCATTAGCTATACTTTGATGGTTGTGAGGTACCCAAGAGCTCACGTGGAAGCACCAGCTCTCTGTCTCTTAGCTTGGACACTACATAGGGCTACATAGGGAGACCTTGTCTCTAAAGACAAAAAAAAGAAAGACATCATAGTCCACTTGCATAAGGACAAGACTAGATTTATCCTGGACCAAAGGTTGCCCTGGTAACAAGCATAAAAGGGTTTTTCTTTAAGACAAGCCTGTCCCCCTCAGTTCCCCGCCTGTACAGCAACAGTGGAGCCAACATGCCGGACTGTGGAGACACGAAGCTGCTTGGCTTTTCTAGCGCTTGAGGCCTGTAGCCTCTTACTCTGTGACACCATAGTGTCACTGCTGGCCAGCCATTGTGTCTGCTGATTTATGTTATACTCACACCGCCCTATGTGGTGTGTGTAATTATCATTACTCTCACCTCATAGACACGGAGACAGAGCTTCCAGGAGGCTAATTTGCATGAGCTTCTGTGTAAGTGGCAGAGCTGAGGAACCACAGGCTCTGAAGTGAAGTGGGTAAGTACACAGACCCTGGCAAAAGCAAGTCATACTTGGACAATTTGCTTGGCTTCTCGGAATCTCAGTTCCTCCATCTGTAAAATGCATCTTCAAATTCTCTGCTATTCCTAGACTTCTCCATCTTCTTCCTGGCCTGTTTTCTCCCACTAGGTCATGCTGGTCAGCTTTCAAAGCTACATACGTGCCGACGGCCCAAGTGTCTGTCTTCAGTCTAGCTCAGTCTAGCTCCTCTGAATGCTGGGTTTTCAGTCACGTGACCATTCCTCTGCACCCGAAGGTTAGCAAATAGTGCCATTGTTTTCCCTCCCCAAGTCTCTCCTGCCTGGTCTTTCCCTCCTCAGTGCCTGCTGCTACTATTTGCCCAGGCCAGCTCATCAAAACTTAAACCAGGCTCTTGTTTTTATTCACTTTGTAATTAATCTCTCCTCTGCTCGGCCTCCAGGATGTATCCTCAGTGCAGTCCGCCTTCATGGTTCCCACAGCCTAGGCTGCCGTATCAGCTTGGGGTCCTTAGCCTGCATCATTAATGGGTCTTTTTGCCTGTGTCCTTGCTTCCTGGCTCATCCGTGATTCTCACCTCTGCTTAAAAGTCCTCCATGCTGGTTCTGGGGAGACAGCTCAGGAGACCTAGCACTTGCCATGGGAGTATGAGGATGTGAGCTCAGATCCCCAGAGGCCATAAGAAGCTGGACACAGGAGTAGAGGCTGACATCCCAGTGCTCCAGTGAGGAGACAAGAAGTGGAGACTAACAGAACTAACCCCTGAAGCTCAAGGGCTAGCAGCGTTGAGTTATTAGAGGCCCTGAAGCTCAAGGGCTAGCAGCGTTGAGTTATTAGAGGCCCTGCTTCCAACAAGGCCGAAGTCAGGGACCAACACCAGAGGATAACAGCTTACCTTTGCAGAGACACTGTATGCTTGCATTCACATACACCAACACACAGACACATAACATACACCCCCCCAGACATACATACACAAACATACACATGTACCAGACATACACATACACCAGACATACACTCCCCAGACATACATATACACACATACACACACCACACACATCAGATATACATACACACATATAAATACATACATACATACTCCCCAGACATACATATACACACATACACAACACACACACCAGAGATATACACACACACATATATACACACCAGACATATGTATACACACATACATACTCACCAGACATATACATACACATATATAGCACACACACACACACACACACACACACACACACACACACCCCTTTCCCATGCCTCCCACCACAGCCGAGTGCCTTCCCTCCGTAGCCTTCACTCCTGCTCGGCCCGTTTACCCCCTCCAGGCTTACTCACCTGCCCTTACCTCCTTGCCCTGTGACAGAAGCATCTTTATATATCTCACCCCTGCTGCATCTCCTGAGTGTAGAAGACACAGCAGAAGCAGAATCTCGCCATGTACCATTTGTTGGGTGATGGGTGTGGCCGCCGTGTGGATCTTTCTCTCTCAGACCCACCAGGCTTTCGCTCCCGTTGGCATCTGTTCTGGCAGGCACTCTTCCACAGCTGTGCACAGCCACCCCTGCTCACTTTCAAGTGCGTCCTCCAGGAGACCTTTCTGACAGCTACAGCAGAGGCACCCCCACACCCATGTTTCTCGGCTCTGGTCTTCATAGCACAGTTAACCCCCAAGGCTCCCCTCTTCATTTATTCGGGTGCTTTGCTAATCTCTTCCATGGAATGTGTCAAGGAACAGAATATTATGTGTCTTGTCTTTGCTGCATTTCTTACCTAAAATAGGGCCTGGCTCAGAGTTGCTCAAAACTCAACTGGGAGCTGATAGACAGACACTTAAGACTGTCGTGAGGATTGAACACATATTTTAGCATGTATTCAAGCAAAACTGGCAGTTTACACATACTTCCATGACATAGCAACAGTCCTCCTAGGAAAACACACAAGGGAGATGTGTACACATCTGAAAGATGCCGGCACAACAATGCATGCGGTGGCCCGGAGACGAGAGCTGAAGCCTGGAGTAGGCACACGTCCACCAGGAATTGCACAGAGACACACAAATGTGCTCTGCTCCATTTGTGCACTGTAAAGCCACTCTGTAACCAAGGGTTTCAGTGCTGATGTGCAGGATGCATGACTCTGATCAAAAGGTAGCCACTCAGAAAGAAAGGACACACTGTGTGAATCTATTCATACAAAGTTCAGAATACAGCAAACTCGACTTGTGCCTGTCCAGCGACCCCTTTCCAGAGCTATTCATTGGCATGGGGTGATACAGCTTCTTTTGATACAGGGAAGTGAGATACACTGGTTAGGAGGTGGGGGTGGGGATTTGCATTGACAAACAGCGCTGGAGTCTACATGAGGATGCTGTGGGTGGAAAGAAAGGCTTGGCCTTGGGTAATTTCGGAAAGCTATGTGCAAGGCCGTGTTAGCCAACCATGGCTTGTGGGGCAGCTGGGAAAACAAAGCCACTTCTAAGGCCACTAAAGGGGACCCCAGCTTCACCCAGGAGCCAGAGCGCAAATGGAATGCATGTGGAGAGAGTGACCATTACTGTGGCCATTACTGTGGCAGGTGGCTTCCTGCCCAGGCAGGGAGGGGAGGTGGTGGTGACCATAAGCCCTGGTCTTCAGGGTTGCCCTGGCCAAGTGTGTTCCTCTATCCAGTGACAAGAGATACCCTTTTCACATCACCTAAAACCATGGCAAAAACACAAAAAACAGGGAGAAGCCTGTGACTTATCTATTTAATAATCCAAAGATCCATCGTGGGGCTGTGGAGATGGCTCAGTGGTTAAGAGCACTGGCTGCTCTTTCATAGGTCATGAGTTCAATTCCCAGCAACTACATGGTGGCTCACAGCCATCTGTCATGGGATCCGATGGCCTCTTCTCATATGTCTGGGGACAGCTACAGTGTACTCATATTGGGGGCTGGAGAGATGGCTCAGCGGGTAAGAGCACTGACTGCTCTTCCAAAGGTCCTGAGTGCCGGGCATGGTGGCGCACGCCTTTAATCCCAGCACTCGGGAGGCAAAGGCAGGCGGATTTCTGAGTTCGAGGCTGGCCTGGTCTACAAAGTGAGTTCCAGGACACCCAGGGCTACACAGAGAAACCCTGTCTCGAAAAAAACAAAAACAAAAAAAACACCAAAGGTCCTGAGTTCAAATCCCAGCAACCATATGGTGGCTCACAACCATCTGTAATGAGATCTGACGCCCTCCTCTGGTGTCTCTGAAGACAGCGACAGTGTACTTACATATAATAAATCTTAAAAAAAAAAAAAAAAAAAAAAAAAAAGATCGATCGTAGCTCCAGAAGGACAGAGGCCTTCCAGCCCTCTCCCAGAAGCACCTCTGTAGCCATGCCCCTGACATTCATCCATCTCATTGCAACAGTGTCTTGGCATGGCAGGGCATGGGAAGGCAAGGGCAGGGCAGATCAGGGCATCAGAAGGCAAGGGCATGGCAGGGCAGGGGACAGAAATGCAAGGGCAGGGCAGGGTACGGGAAGGCAAGAGCATGAAGAAAACACGAAGATGAAAACCAACTGCTCAGTGTGTAACCAGGACCTGGTGAGACCTGGTTGACCAAATTCAGAAAAGGAAAAAAAGAAATGTGTCATGGAAGGCCATAGCCAGAGGCCATGTGTAGGGCTTCCTGGGGCTGTGGACATGTTCTTGGCTGTTGTCAGTCGTTTCGTCATTTATATGTGGTACTTACCTGCTCTCCTCCGATGCTCCTCCTCAAACTGATGGGAAAACGGTTATCTGAAAAATTTGGAAGCGTGTTTTGTTCTTAACATCTAGTTTACAAAGGAGAGCTTGCAGGATTCAGAATGAGCAGATGAGCACCACCAAGGAGCAATTGGGTAGAGTGTCTCTCTCTCTCTCTCTCTCTCTCTCTCTTTTCTTGTTTGTTTTTGTTTTGTTTTGTTTTTTCGAGACAGGATTTCTCTGTATAGCCCCGGCTCTCCTGGAACTCACTTTGTAGACCAGGCTGGCCTCGAACTCAGAAATCCACCTGCCTCTGCCTCCCAAGTGCTGGGATTAAAGGCGTGTACCACCACGGCCTGGCTTTTTTTTTTTTTTTTTTTTTTGGTTAAACAAATGAAGGGTTTCTCAAGCATTTCTTCAACCCAAAGACAGCCAAGTAAAGGAAATGAGAGAGGTAGAAAGTTGAAGGAAACGGAAACTTGGATTTCAGTTAGTGCTGTCAGGCTGTGTGCACGCTAGAGGTGTCAGCATCATTGGAAGGATCGTCCCTGGGTGTCAAGAGTTAACATACAAGATGGATTTTCTGTGGGCATGACAAGGAGTCCAACTTGAGAGACTGCGGCTCCACCTGGGCTGCTAAGAGACAGCTCTTGGCAGCATCCTGTCAGATCGCCCAGAAGTGAAAGTAAAAGAATAGGTGAGAGATCAAAATCTTAGTAGATGGGGAAACTGAGAGACAGTGAGCAACCAAACAAGATGAAGTTTGGGAGGTCTTCAGTTCCTCAGATAACGCCAGTGGGCTTCTCCAGTTTTACCTGCTAGATTTCCGCGGGAAACTGCCATCTATTCCAAGTGCTAATGGTGAGTTTCTGGCTCTGTAAGCAGGTTTGATCCTCGGCCTCCAGAGACACTGGTGGGAATAAACGGCATTTGATGGATCCAAGAAGGCAGAGCCACGGGTGCCCGGAGAGCTGGAGAAGAAATTGCGTCCAGGGCTGCGGGAGGAATGCTGGGTAGAATGAGAGGCTGTAGGAGCGCACTTCCGGCCGCCCACCCCTCCTCAGCCTTCATCACTGGAATCACGGAGGGGGTGGGGTGGGAGGGCTGTCGGAGAACTGGTGCCCAGGGCCCTGGAAAGTTCTCTTGGAAGAGTCTGCCACATGGGCTGGGCCTCACTCACGAGCACTCTGAGGAGCTGTCGTGGACAGGAATCACTTGTCCGGAAGGACCAGATCAGTCCTCAAAGCTTTGCCTCCAGCACCAATCCTGGATCCTGTCACCACCCTCGTAATGTCAGCCACAAGTTATGTCCTTCACTATTATTTTAATTTGTGTTGAATTCCTGCTGTTTTCTGCCAAAAGAAATCTAACTGAAACACAAGCTATTCTGTGAACATTCCTAGCGCTGGTTCAGTGTCCATGATGGCTCAGGCATGCTCAGAAGAGCTTCACTTCTGTTAACTCGGGAAAGTCCTTATAATCATGCTGGACTTGGAAAATCCTTTTACCACTCAGAATGAAACATCAAAAGTGACCAGCCACCGTGCACAACACCTGAAGGAAGCAACCCCCTGTATCTTCTATGGAAAGACAAAAAGGAATTCCTTGTGCTCGACTATACTGTCTATACAGTTCATTTCAGTAAGTAAAGAGAAAGTAAGTAGCTCTAAGGGGTTGAGAGGAGTGTGGGAGTACACGCCTACATCTCCAGCTCCTCATCAGGATGCAGGGGAGGATGGCAGAACTCAGGTATTACAGTCCAGACTGAAGAACATAGCGAGACCCTTTCCCAAAGTTAATTATCAACGAGGAGAGGGGCAATATATCTGACAGGAATAGACTTACTGTATGGATGCAAAGGTCTCCCTTCTTGGGCTGAGAGAATAGACCTGACCCCCTGAAGCCTGCATCAGGTAAAGGAGGACAGACACCAGGACACAATGGTCACTGCACCATCCACAAGCAGCAGAGATTCTGAATTCAGTAGGGACAGCTGACTAGACTGGCCCCTCAGAGCCCGTGATGCTGACCTCAGGTAGCCTATTTCTAGTCACTGTAGAGGCAGGAAGCTGTGCATAGGGTTTCCTGTCAGGTCAATCCCCTCTCATACCTTAAAGCAGAGGAAAGTCCAGTTTAAGGCTTGGCTGTCCAGGCAGATGGAGACCAGACCCTGACAGGCCTCCTCTGCTGTAGCTAAAACAAGCATTAAGATGTTAGAAACATGGAAATCTCTTGCAGAAACCAAGTAGTTGGCAGCCCTGGCCACTGGATTTCTTCCCTCACAGTGAAAGGGAGGGGAGTTGACTCTGTACTTCCACAGTGTTGCTGGTGGAAAATTCCAGAGATAGCAAGCCTCTCATCGTGGAGAGCCCAGAGTCCACCATGGATTCCTACTTAAACCCTGTCCTATTTATTAAACAAAAATACCCAAGCCTATGATCTCTATGTACAGAAGAAATGCTGGGAGTGCTAACGGGACTCCTGTTCTCTGCCCAGTGAAGAGCTTGTGGTCATATACTCAAACTTCTGCTATGGAATGTATACTGTATGCCTTGAGGTGCCAAGTGCTGCAGGTGGGCATGGCCCTCCCCTGGCAGAGTCTTAGCAGTTTCTCTTCTACCTGTGACAATGTCTTCTTGATGCTTCTCTGTATACAACTAGACTTGCAGTGCACTTTATATGAGAGGAAAGTTATTACGATAAGCTACTAGACATTGGTTTTGAAGGCATACACATGAAGGAAATAAAGCTGTGGAAAGAAGGACCAGTGAGATGGCTCAGTGGGTAAGAAGGGCTCCTGCCACTCAAGCCTGGTAATCTGAGGACAGTCCCAGAACCTATGTGAGGGTGGACAGAGAGAACAGACTCCATGGTAATCTGAGGTCAGTCCCAGAACCTATGTGAGGGTGGACAGAGAGAACAGACTCCATGGTAATCTGAGGTCAGTCCCAGAACCTGTGTGAAGGTGGACAGAGAGAACAGACACCATGGGCTGTCCTCTGACTGACACACACACACACACACACACACACACACACACACACACACACAAATAACAATAAATTTTAAATATTTTATATATTTCATTTTATTTATGATTGGGTATGGCCGTATGTGTGTGGAGGTCAGAACAGCGAGTTTATTCTCTCCTCCGTTATATAGTCCCCCAAAATGAACTCAGATTGTCAGGCATGGCAGCTGGTACCTTTACTTTCTGAACCACCCAAAAAAGAAGTACCAGGTATGACAACTAGTGCTAATTTTTGACTTAACAGATTCTAGAGTCATCTGAGGCCTCTGGGCTTGCCCGTGCTGGACAATCTTGATTGTTTTGATTGAGGTGTGAGGACCTGCCCACCTTGGGTGGCACCATTCCCTGGCTGGATCCTGGGCTGTGTAAACTGGGGACAGAGGTCAAGCATCAGCAAGCTCACACTCCTCTGTGTTTCCAGATTGTGGAGTGATGTGATCAGCTGCCTCCAGCTCCTGCTGCTTTAATTTTCCCACAACGATGGACTGGGAGCTAAAGCAATTCCTTTCTCCCTTATTTCTTTTGTCAGGTTATTTAATTATAGCAAGGACAGGAAAACTAAACACTAGACAGTCCCACTGCTGTGGGAATCGTGGGCTTTGCACTAGAGACACTTTTTGGGCATGAGACAGAAAACACTGGGCATGTTTTGTTTTGTTTTGTTTTGTTTTGTTTTGTTTTGTTTTGTTTTGTTTTGTTTTTTGAGACAGGGTTTCTCTGTATAGCCCTGGATGTCCTGGAACTCGCTTTGTAGACCAGGCTAGCCTCGAACTCAGAAATCTACCTGTCTCTGCCTCCCAAGTGCTGGGATTAAAGGCGTGCGCCACCATGCCCAGCTAACACTGGGCGTTTAAAAAAAAAAAAAAAAACTTCTGCTGTCAGCTAACCTGGCAATGGTTCTGTTTTCTCAATTATTTAAGGAATGGTTTCTGTATTAGATTTGGGGATAACAGACATGAGCAAGTCAACGGGCTGTACTTCCGGTTGAGAGGCAGATGTGTAACATTGTAAACAGTAGGAAGTTATAGATGCCATAATGGAATTGGGGACAGGAGGTTGAAAGGACCACAGAGGGAGCACATCCTCCCTGTGCAGTTGGCTCCATTTTATCCTGATCCATACCCAGAGGCTAAAGAACTAAGCAATAGCATTAAGGCAAAATGTCTTGCTTGTGTGGCTGATGAAGGATGGAGTCCTTGGCTGTTGCTCGGCTTCGCATGATCCATCCCATGATCCATCCCTCCTTAGGAACACCCGTAATTGTTTAGGTAGCTGCTCTCTGACCCGCTGCTAATTTTGCTCTCACCACAAACCACCACATGGCCTCCTGTTTCTGTCTTCCACACAACAGTTCTTTTTGAAATCCTGATCTCATTGTGTTTTAACTTGTTCTTTTCTCATAATTTTCTTCTCCTTCATAGAGGCCATGTCCTCTTCTAGTCTGATAAAGCTGTAAAACGTTTCCCCTAGAATTCTTTTTTGATTCCTGAAACATTCTTAGAGGTACACTTTCCTACTCGGCTTCTAGATGATACTTTATTGTTTCCTTTTCTCTTCAGGGTCCCGGAAGCTTGCATGCATGGCAGAGAAGAAAATCTGTTCTGACCTCATAGTTGCCAACAGATACAGCAATGTATGGCTTTCTCTCCATTCCCTGGTTTGGATATTGGCCAATCCCTTCCTGGGATACAGCTGAAGGCGGGGCTTAGTGGAGGTTGTAGTGACTACAAAGTTTGGATCCCTTTGTTGTGGTTTGAGGAAGGTATCTGACACTCTAAACCTGTAGTTCTCAACCTTCCTAAATCTGTGAGCCTTTAATACAGTTCTTCATGCTGTCACTGTAAAATTACTTTTGTTGCTATTTCATAACTGTGATTTTGCTACTGTTATGAATCATAAATATCTGTGTTTTGTCATGGTTTTGGATGGCCCCTGTGAGAGGATTGTTAGACCCCCAAAAAGCCTGTGTGTAACCCACAGGTTGAAAACAGCTAAGATTCTAAACAGATCTGTCTCTCTCTGTCTGTTTGTCTGTTTCTCACATACACACCTCTGAATGTTCCTTGTGTTCCATCGACAACATCAACTTTGTTAGGCGGATACTTCTCTAGCACAGACCACCCACAACCTGCTATGTCCTTCACCACCTTGACAGGTTTCCCCAGCTTCCTGCACTGTTGTTGGGGAGTTCTGGCTGCTCTTGCAGAGGACTCGGGTTCCATTCTCAGCACCATATGGCAGCTCACAACTCTGTAATGCCAGTTCCAGACATCTGACAACCTCTTCTGGTCTCCTCAGGCACTTGGCTCATACATAGTACATACATGTACCTACAGGCAAAACACTCATACACATAAAATAATGAAATAATTAAAATCCTTTCTTCTAAAGATGATAATGGAATGCTGCCTCAGAACATAGAATCAGGAACTAGGAAGATGACTCCATGGTAAGAGCTCTTGATGAGAAAGTGTAAGACTTGGGTTTGAAGCCCCAGGACCTATTATGAGAGGAGAGGGAGGGGGAGGGGGGAGAGATGGAGGGAGGGAAGGGGGGGAGGGGAAGGAAGAAAATCCTACAGGCATAGACAGACATCAGTGTTGTAGGCTGCAGATATAAGGGTCATTGAGCTTGATTACCTCCAGCTACAGTGAGAGACCCCATCTGGAGTGAATAAGTGATACCGATGAACACCGGTGTCTTTTGATGTGTACACATTGCACAAACACCATGGATATACACACAGACATGCTCCACAGGACCAAGCAATAGAGGATGGATTCCTACGTTTTTAGTTTATCCAAATCCTGAACTCCTAAGTCAGAGGTCAAACTCTGGAAAGAAAATATCTAGCTTCCTTTGTGCTGTCCCAAACCTGCCCTACCAGAGGCAAGACCTATCTATGCTCAGCTCAGGTCAAGCTGATCTTGGCCTTGCAGTATTTAAAATGACTCTACATTTCTTCCAACTTTGGACGGCAGAGTTCCCAGTAGCTATGAATTATGTACATCCTAAATAGGTTTTGTTGTTGTTTTTTAATTTAATTTAATTTAATTTAATTTAATTTAATTTAATTTTTTGGTTTCTCTATGTAGCCCTGGCTGTCCTGGACTCACTCTGTAGACCAGGCTGGCCTTGAACTCAGAAATCTGCCTGCCTCTGCCTTCCAAGTGCTGGGATTAAAGGTGTGCGCCACCACGCCCGGCACTAAATAGGTATTTAGTAAAGAGTTGGCAAAGGATATCTTAGGTCTTATATAGCCAGTGGATCTCAACCTTCTTTTTTGTTGTTGTTGTTGGTGGTGGTGGGTTTTTTTTGTTTTGTTTTGTTTTGTTTTGTTTTGTTTTGTTTTGTTTTTTCTGAGAAAGTGTTTCTCTGTAGCTCTGGCTGTCCTGGAACTCACTTTGTAGACCAGGCTGGCCTCGAACTCAGAAATCCACCTGCCTCTGCCTCCTGAGTGCTGGGATTAAAGGCGTGTGCCACCACGCCCAGCCCGATCTCAACCTTCTTAATGCTGCAACTCTTTAATATACTTGCTCATGTTGCGGTGACCCCTCATTACTACTTCATAACTATAATTTTGCTACTGTTATGAATCACAATGGAAATATCTGATATGTGACACAAAGGGTGTCATGAGTAGATTCTATCTGAACCAGTCCCTCTGAATTACATCTTCCTTGGTTCATCCAGCTGGTTTTTACTGAATACAAGCATGTGTTTGACTCTGAGACTCTGGTAGCGAAATCCCAGCCGCCATCTCCTCCTCCTCCTCCTCTTCCTCCTCCTCCTCCTCCTCCTCCTCCTCCTCCTCCTCTTCCTCTTCCTCTTCCTCCTCCTCACGAAGCTGACATTAATAGCCTAGTGGGTGTTTCAGGGCAGTGAGAGAAATACTTCAAGATTAAGTACCAGGAGCTGCTTCTCTACCCTTCTCTCAGGGGCATGAACTAGACATTGTGGGAGAAAACAGAACGCTAGTTTGAGGTTTGATATTGAAAGTCTTAAATGATATGTTGAAGTATAGACTTTGATGTGTATGGGCACTGGAGCTCTGATTTTGGAAGTTTGTCTGAGTAGGTAAGTGAGGTCAGGCACTGGGAGACCAGCAATGATGCACAGCAGTGCACAGAGATGCCCAGCGGTGCAACATCAATGCACAGCAGCGAACAGCAATGCACAGAGATGCACAGGGAGGCTCAGAGATGCCCAGCGGTGCAACATCAATGCACAGCGATGCACCGTTGTGCTCAGGGATGCACTGAGACCTTGGCTTCATAGTGAGAACAGTAGAAACAGACAAATGGGGCCTGGGAAGGGTTTGATGATCAAGAAGGAGCAGGGACACAGGAGATGTCACCATATTTCAGGTTCCTAGGTCACCATGCCTCCAAACAAGAAATTGAGAAGATGCTTACAGTGTTAGACATGAGCGAGTATCTGACACAGCCAGACATGGTGATGCAGTTTTAATGCCAGCACTTGGGAGGCAGAAGCAAGCAGGGAGTTCAAAGTCAGCTCGGTTTTGTAAGTACTTGTCTCAGAAGCAAACAAACCTGATATAAGCTACGTAAGTGTGGGCCTGTGTACCAGAGGCTTTCCACGGAGATCTCTGGTCCTGCCTGGTGCAAGGGTTCCTGCAAAGAGAAGCCAGTGCTGGCAGAGAGGAGAAGTTGCTTCCGCCGCTGCTTCTCTTCTGCTGCTGCACATTTTCTCAATTGAGGTTCCCTCTTTTCAGATGACTCTAGCTTGTGTCAGACTGATATAAAACTAGCCAGGTCAGCGACTGTCTTCATCCAAGTGAGGACAGTGAGGCAGAAAGGCAAAGTGTTGTCGTAGTTAGGGTTTCTAATGCTGTAAAGAAACACCATGACCGCTGGAGAGATGGCTCAGTGGTTAAGAGCACTGACTGCTCTTCCGAAGGTCCTGAGTTCAATTCCCAGCAACCACATGGTGACTCACAACCATCCGTAACCAGATTTGGCGCCCTCTTCTGGGGTGTCTGAAGACAGCTACAGTTTACTTACATATAATAAATAAATCTAAAAAGAAAAGAAACACCATGACCAAGATAACTCTTGTAAGGAAAACAATTGGGCTGGCTTACAGGTTCAGAGGTTTAGTCCATTATCATCATGGAGGGAAGCATGGTGACATGCAGGCAACATAGCGCTAAAAGTTCTACATCTGGATCTACAAGCAACAAGAAGAAAACTAGAACTAAGTTTCTGAGACCTCAAAGCCTGACCCTGTAATATCCAAAATGAATTCAAGACCACCCAGTACCTTCCCCCTTCAAAAAGGACTTTCCAAACTGTACTAGCAGGCCAAGTGCAGAGCCAGATAAGGAAGCTGGCTGACTAAACAAATGTAAAAACGTAGTTTTAGCAGTCAAAATGACAGCCCACAAGCTGCCAAAACAATATTATCTGTTCTCAGAGAAATAACCATAACAAGATCAGCAATTCTCCTGCCCCCCGACCCCCACTGAATTCTGACAAAGACCACAAACCACCCTGACCTTGTTGCGAGAATTCCCCTGATGCTAATAGCTGTAATGTTAATAACTGACCCATAAGTTCAAAATGTACTATTACTCTGCTGACCAAATCATAATAACCCACCATGGGGCACGCAAAGTGAGGGACTAGGCCAAAGGGTTACTTAGTCACTATACAAACCAACCAATGCCTGAAAGGGTTACTTGCTACACCAATGAGAACCCTGTTGCTCAAATCTGTCCCTTACAAAGGTATAAAAAGTGTGTTCTTTCTTTGTTCTGGGTCTCTCCTCTGGCCTGAGTGCTGAGAGGGGAGTCCCCAACATGTTGGAATAATAAAAATCCTCATGCATTTTGCAGCGATGGCAGTCTCTGTGGTCTTTGTGAGTGAGAGTCTTTTGACAAACTCCAACCACCCCTGGTGATGCATATCCTCCAACAAAGCTATATCTACTCCAACAAGGCCACAACTCCTAATAGTGCCACTTTCCATGGACCAATGTGGACCATCTTTATTCAAACCAACATAGGGTGCTTTGCCCAAAGCACCAAGATTATCCACTGTAGGGTAAAGAATGCTGTTTAGAGAGCTGATGAATCTTACTTTAAAACTACCATGAATTTGAGCCGGGTGGGCGTGGTGGCGCACGCCTTTGATCCCAGCACTTGGGAGGCAGAGGCAGGCGGATTTCTGAGTTCGAGGCCAGCCTGGTCTACAAAGTGAATTCCAGGACAGCCAAGGCTATACAGAGAAACCCTGTCTCAAAAAAGAACATTAAAAAAAAAAAAACCTGCGGCGGGAGGATATAGGGGACTTTTGGATAACACTTGAAATGTAAATGAAGAAACTCTCTAATAAAAACAAACAAACAAACAAACAAACAAAAAAACTACCATGAATTTGAAAAGAACAGTACAATCTACATTAATATCTACAATAGGCAGACTCACAGGAAAAAGCTACTCTGGCTTTCCAATTCCTGTGCACCTGATGAAAAGAAGTTACAGACGAGTGCCAATTAATTTCCATTTGAAGAGTCAACTTCTGCTTTCAGGGAGAGAGCACAGAAGGAAAGGACATGGGTAATTAAAATCTACAGATAGCGCAAACTCTGGATTTAATCAGAGATTTCAATTCTTCCTCCACCATTTTTTTTTTTTAACTAGAGGTACCAAGTAACATGGCCCCATCTCTCTGTGGGGTCTGGATCTCACAAGAAGTGAATTCTCTAGAAGGCAGGCATGAGGAGCAAGAAAAACGAGGAGCCCAGGACTAAAAGTGGTCTCTCTTGACTGCACCTTGATGGTTTCATTTGGAGGCAGTGCAGAATCAGCACTGTGTGTACGCTCTACCAGGGGACTTTTTTTTTTTTTTTTTTTTGAAAAGCTAGCTCTGTGTTCAGCATCAATAGCAACTCCTGGGTGTAGACCCCCAACTGGGATGGCTTTGCAGTGGCTGAAGGCAGGGGGATAGGGAGGACACTGCTCTCCTCAAGCTTAGCATTCCTCATCCTCCTTGAGCCTGAAGCCCACCAGTGTGAGCCTCTAACCAACATACAATTGCTGCTATTTTATGTGTCCTGAAACCGACGCTTCCTGGTGACTTGGTTGAGGGTCTCTCACATTTCATTGCCCGAATCAGTCTCCACTTCTCTGGGAACTGTGTTCAGTGTTGGGCAGACTTATGCGTGGCTGTGGAACATGCCATTCTTATCATTCCATGAATCTCCAGCTCTCCACTTTCTTTCCCTGCTGAAAACTATACTTTCCAACTCAAGGTGACAGTTGCTTCCTGTGTGACACTTCATTACCATGTCTTTGTGACACCATGCTGTACTTCCTATCGTTACTGCAGCTTACCCCTATGACTTAATGTTCTCTGAAATGTGGGTCATGACCCATTAGTGAGCTTTGAAATCACTTTAGTGGGTCATGACCTGAATTTTAAAGAATGAAACAGAAGAGCTGAGAACACCTTGGGATGTATTACACACGCATTCTAAATTACACAAAGGGTAAAACTATTTCTTAATTTGATTTATGGTCAAAAAGCCTGGAAGCCACTATCACATAGTAAAGATATTTTCAGTGTTTATAGAACAGAAAACCTTGATCCACCTAGTTTAAGTGACAAATGATGTATTAACTTATATGACAAGATGGTTGGGGACAAGGCAGTTCTAGCTAGCTTAGGTTTGTCTGCCACTTGGCAGCATCAAGGACTCAAACTTCTGCCCCTTTTGCCCTTTTTCTTCTTTGCAAACTGGCTGCAAGAGCTCCCTGCATCATGACATCAAGAGGCAGAGGAGAAAGGTGAGATTAATAGTTTGGGTCTCTTTTTTTTTTGGCCAGCTCTACGGACCCCAGCTCTTTCCACTGCTCTTCAAAATGGATAACTGAAATAAAACGAACAATGTCTCTCTTCAGGCATAGCAAGAAAAACTAAAATTAGTAGATGAAGATAGAGGTGTCTCTCAGAAATGCTTGTCTGGTTTTATTGCTCAGGAAAAAAGGGAGAAAGCGATGAACTAGACCACCCAAAGCATGTGTGGGCCACGCACAGCCAGATGCGTGGTCAGGCTCACACCCATTTCTCTTCACACTCTGCAATGCTTTCTTTGTAGCAAGTCTAGCCACACATCTCAATTTCCAGGGATTAAGTTAAACCAATCACTTTGCTTCAAAGTATAAATACCCATGGAGTACAAAGATTAAATATCCAGTTCCAGATCCAGGCGGCTGCAGACAGAGCTCACGATGTGCTGCGGAATCTTTCCCGAGGGCTAGGATTTCTTTCTTTTCTAGGGCGCTATGCAATGTGAAGTGCTAGAGGGCCACCGTTGGACACGGGGATGCTATTTCAGTAATAAAACGCATATTCTTCACAATGCAGATGGCACTCTGAGTTCCACAGATGGGACTGGGGCTCTGGGGAGAGGCAAACAGAAACGGTGGGTGTGGTGAGGCATGACGTCATCCCAGCTAGGGCTTTCTCTAGAACCGTGGCAAGTTTGCTGCTGAATCATCTCTGGGGCCAGTTATCGGTATGTCAGTTGGACAAAGGTCCCTGTAATTAAGCCCTGATTCACCACTTACCTCTGCACCATTCTGCTTATGTTGCCATTGGAGGCCAGACAAGAAAACATGAATACATAAAATTAACCTATCTGCAAGAGCCGCGGTGGAAAGCAGAAGCCAACCCTGTTGTGAAACAAGTGCTATTGCTAGTCTTCTCTCAATAGCACACATGTAGGTATGTGGACTTGTGTGTTAA
The DNA here is from genome assembly GCA_902729485.2 of Mus minutoides. Taxonomy (NCBI): domain Eukaryota; kingdom Metazoa; phylum Chordata; class Mammalia; order Rodentia; family Muridae; genus Mus; species Mus minutoides. Next base: position 101,942 of record LR751443.1, on the reverse strand, counting down.
TTTACACACACACACACACACACACACACACACACACCCCTCCATCAGAGAATACACATTCTGGACTTTGAACTGAAGTAAATGTTCATTCCTGAAATAATTTGGGATCTGTATTTGCTCTGGCTACAAACCCGAGACTCTCTTGCATGCCCAGCAGAGGAAACGGCGTGGGAGAGCCATCTGAGTCCTCAAAGGTCAGCACTTTCATCCTTCTGGAGAGGCACAAACCTGCTGTCACTTGCAAGGCTGCACCCAGTCCCAGGAAGGCAACTGATATGGAGGTGTCTGGCTTCTTTCTCTGGTTAACTCATCACCCACTAACAGTCTGCAAGGGATCAGTGGCCTCAGCTAGTCCCAGATAGGCCAGAGCGTCCTCTCCATCCAGCTACAGGAAGGCTCTTGTCAGCATGTTCACTGGCCAGTTAAGATAGCCATTGTGGGAGGTATCCAGAAAGGATGAAGAAGTCACGAGAGCTGTGAAAGAGGCTTCTCTTTAGTATCATGCTGGACTCAAGTCTCCATTAATGTTGAAGATATTTCCATTGCCTTTATAGGAGTGGGGGTGGGAGGTGAGATGAGCGGGTACGAGTGAGCAGAACAGAGCCATTTTCCAATGTCTTGGGGGACTTTGACAAGGAATCAGTCATTACAGAGAACTGTCAAGGCTTAGCATTCCTTTCTACAGAACAACCAGTAATTGCTAAAAACTAATGTATATGAAGTGCTTGCTATGTGCCCTTCACAGTTGAGAGCTTCCATGCATTTAGACCCCAGACCCAACAGGTCGGTGTTTCTTTACTATTTATAGATGAGGCAGTCAGCCTTGGGGGATAGTGTCATGGCTCAGTGAGTAAAGACAGTTGCTGTCAAGCTTGACAATCTGAGTTTGATGCTCTGGGACCTACATGGTGGAAAGAGAACTGACTTCCCCAAGCTGTCCTCTGACCCCTATACACACAGAGTCACAAACACATACAAGAGACACAGACACACACAGACACACACACAATAGACACACATACACTAAACAGATGCTTTGTTTTTGTCTTTTAAAGAAAGTAAACCTTAGGAAGAACAGAGCCTTCCCCTGTCTGCAGCTACCCTGTTTACCTGCCTGTTTCTAAAGCTGGGTCCTTCCCATTCCTGAGGATTCAGCTCCAGCATTATACAGCTTGGATCTTCGGAGGCCCCTAAAGGCCCATTGGGCCCTAGTGACTCTTTGGAAGGTGGGGGCTGAGAGAGGTGGAGGCTAAGGAGGTGGGGTCTGGGGAAAGGCCTGTACATCCTGGCGAGCTATGGGGCCCCTGACTTTTCACTTCCTGTCTAGACATGAGGTGGGTACTCCCCCACCATGCTTGCCATGGGGCAGATGTGTCTGAGACTGCACTCACAATGAACCTCTTCTCTGTAAGTGAACTGTCTTGGGTATGTCTTTCTAGTGATGAAGAACTGCCCAGCCCATGTCCCCAGTGAAGCTTTCCCTACCTGCCCATCTGAATGCAGCCCCCATCGCTCTGGAATGCACCCTCCCCGACATTTCCTACATAGAAAATCTCAGAGTCTGTAGGCCTCTCTCGTTTTTTTTTTTGTTTTGTTTTGTTTTGTTTTCTTTTTCTTTGTTGTTGTTGTTGTTGACTTTTAGTCTCTGCTATTCAGAGACTTAGCTGTGTGAGGACAGGAACTTTATCTCTTTCATTTGCCCTGTTCATTCTAGGCATGCATGCATCCATAAATGAATGCAGTTGGTGACATGTGGACATGAACATATCTCATACAGAAGCCTAGTTCTCAGTCTTTGTCTACTCTCGCCATAACTAACCATCCCGCCATCAGATACTTATTAAATTACCAACCCATGCTAGGCGCTGAGGTAGGTACTGGAGAACCCAATGAGCAAGACATAGTCTCTACCCTGGAACCCCCACCTCTGATAGGGAATGGTAGCTGGGAAGGATACCATGGACACATCTTACAGAGAGTTGTGTGTCATGTGACATAGCAACAGGAAGCGGAGCTGCCTCTGACAGACCAGGAAGACCTCTGCAGAGAAGCTGGAACCTGAGGTCAAAAGTGGACTCTGGTTGGGAGGGAGGGAAGGAGGGAGGGATGCGGATGTGGGTTGAGCAGGGAGGCTTTACCCACCTTACCCAGCTCAGTCACGCTTCCATCTTGGATCTCAGCAACTAGGAAGACCATTGCCCAACTGACATAGGCTAACGGAAACGCTGTGGAGGGAACTACTGCCTGAGGTGCTGTAGAGGGAGAGTGTGCCTATGTGGTGGGTCTGATACCCTTCAACTCTGACTTAGTTAGGGTTTTCATTGCTGTGAAGAGACACCATGACCAAGGCAACTCTTCTAAAAGAAAACATTTGGTTTCAAATGGACCTTAAAGTTTCAGAGGTTTAGTCCATTATCGTCATGGCAGGAAGCATGGTGGCATGCAGGCAGGCATGGTGCTGGAGACAGCAGAGAGCTCTACATCTTGATCTGAAGGCAGCAGAAGGAAACTGTGTCACACTGGGCATAACTTGAGCATATATGAGACCAGAAAGCCTGCTTCCACAGTGACACACTTCCTCCAACAAGGCCACACCCACTCTAGCAAGGGCACACCTCCTAATAGTATCACTCCCTATGGGCCAAACTTTCAAACTTACGAGTCTATGGGGCCATTTCTATTCACGCCACAAACTCTTAGAGTACCATAAATGGAGTATCTGTCTCATGAAGGTGTGTGTGTGTGTGTGTGCACACGTGTGCATGTGTTTGTGTGTGCCCATATGTGTGTATGTATGTGTATATGTGCATGTGTGTGAAGTGTGTATTGGTACTGTGTGTGTGCTATGTGCATGTGTGCTGTGCGTGTATGCATGCGCACTGTAGAACTCATCAGTCCTTTGTTCTGTCTACCTCATCGCTCTGCCAGTTCTAGGCAAGGGTAGGAGTGAGAGCACCCATGGAGTCCAAGGTGGTTCTTGAGGAATGCTGTCTGTGCTTATAGTTGAAAACATGAGCTTCCCTGACATCACAGGACCCACCCCTTGCTATGTGGCTCTCTCTCTCCTCTGGGTGTGAGTCTCATTTGTATTTCTATAGCCTGTACCAATCCAGAGTCCATGTGTAAGATGAGCTGTCTACTAAGAATAGTTAGAACCCGTGGTTCCCTGTTTCAGCAGCTGCATGGCTGAGAGCTAGGGAGGAATTCATTCACATGTGGATCGCCCATAGCTCAGCAAGAAGACAAGTGGATGGAAGGTGGTAAGCTAACCAGCATTCCTTTACTGTAACAAGCACTGCGGAAGTCAATTTAGTCTTTATTTTAGCTCATGGTGTTGGAGGTTTTCGGTTCTTGGCACATTGCCCCAATTATTTTTGGGCAGTGTATGAAAACGGTGTGTTTCGGTGGAAGCACATGGCAGAGAGAAGCAGACAGAGAGAGGCAGGTAGTTGCCAGGGTCCTAATGACAAGCTCTCAATGACCCACCACCCTCTAACTAGATCCCGCCTCTTAATGGTTACACTATCTCTCAATAGCACCATGGTTGAAAGACCACGCCTTTAACATCCAGGATTTGGGAAGACGTTTTTCCAAACCCTGGCAAATGATGAAAAGACAACCATAGTCCTTTATTCAATTAATTATATGTGTTTCAGAGCTATATGATCCATAGCAATGATCTTTAAACTCACTGCCAAAAACTGGTTTTAGCTGTATTCCAACGGTGCATTTATTTCTCTGTAAGTACACTCATGGGCCAACCTACCAATTCAGTGGTAAAAACATCCCATGGTCCCTTTTTTCCTAGTTCCTTAGTGTGGCATTCCCCATTGGATACAAGGCATACCAGAATAGACTACATTTCTCAGAAACCTTTGCAGCTAGCTGTGTCCGTACAAATCAGTTCCACCCCGTGGAAATGCCTGAGAACAGCACCAAGCCCAGCACTGGGATCTTTCTGTGAGATTTTCCACTTTTCACCAAGTGTCCCTGTCGGAAGGTGTGCAGTTGTTTCCTGCTGCTGCTGTCCCAGAATGTAGACATACTGCCTGGACCACAAGAGTCACCTTAGATAAGGAAGCAGAAACCACATGTCGATGTCAGAGCATCAGAGAAGACAGCGTACCAGCTCTGGGCAGCTCACTACCAGGCTCCACTTAGGTGACATAAACTCTCGTTTAAGTCATTGTCATCTTGTATATTAATCTTTTTTGTTTGTTTGTTTTTTCAAGACAAGGTTTCTCTGTGTAGCCCTGACTATCATGGAACTCACTTTGTAGACCAGGCTGGCCTCGAACTCAGAAATCCACCTGCCTCTGCCTCCCAAGTGCTAAGATTAAAGGCGTGTGCCACCACGCCCGGTTTGTATATTAATCTTATCCCAGTCTGGTTCTTACCTGATAGACTTGTGTACATTTAATACATATAAAAGGGAAGACATAAGCATGATATCTTACTAAAAGTTATGCTAGAAAACCTCCAGAAGTTCTATTATAATTTGCACTCAACTGGACAGTCTCACAAACCTCTGAGATCTGAGGTTCCATCTTCCTTTGTCCACTTTGGAGTAATCTCTTCTTGTCTCCTCGGCCCTTGTTCTGTGAATCCTGTAAATCTAGTTACATTTGCGAAGTTATTTGACTCTTCTCCTCTGACTATACTTTGCTTTCTGAGGCAGGGACCCAGAAAAATGTTCTTTGAATCACCTAGCACTGCCAGGGCAGAATTCCTTTCAGGCTGAACCTTGGCTAACTCTCCTGGCCTGGGTCCATCTACAGACTCGGCTGTGGCCAAGGAGAGCTGGATGAGTTGGTAAGACACTGTGTGAGCTGGGCCCACAGGAGCGGGCCCACAGATGTGCTGGGAACTGTGCAAATGCTGCTGTTAGGTGCGCCCACTCACCAACCTCTCACAGCAGGCGGACACGTGACTATGCCCTAACTGGTCACAAGACCAGAGGGAAGAGAGAAGGCCAGGAAAAAAGCAGAGCTTCCCCCTCTAAAAGCTTTGCCCGGGCATGGCCTTTCTATAGGAAGGAACTGTCAGGGTGCCGCAGCCACCACTCCTCATTAGAGATGCTCAGCGTGTAACCAGAATTCTGAGGCTGAGGGTCCATTCACACCACCCAACCCACATTCAGCCTGTGTGCCCAGGAAAGCGAGATCCCTCCCCCCCCCCCCCCCCCCCCCCCCCCCCCCCCCCCCCCCCCCCCAGTCCCTTCAGCATCAGGACAAATCCATACTCCCTCTTCACCCTCGTTAGGCATCGTGTCCTGCTGTATCACAGCTTCTAAATCCCTGACTCATGCCCGCCTCAGACTTTAGAGAAGAGGTTATCCAAGTGCTGTGGGCTGCATGCTCTTCCGCACCCCCGGCCCTGCCACACACACTCAGCTATTTAATTATAGCACCTCTGCAGGGCAGACGGGATAGGGAAAGAAGGGGCTAGGAAGAGAGAGAAGGTTCCTGAAACTAGAGGACCTTGAAGGATATTTGGCACGATCTCATTGTGAAAGCAAGGTATGATGTGGCTGTTAACCCCTAGAGCAGGCAGGTGGTAAGTGGGGCAGGCCCTGAAGCCTGGCTAAGGATGCGCACGCAGCTAGGAGGCGAGGCACCCAGGCCACGCCAAGCCCCCCTCAGTTGCATCTGTTCTCCTACACATCTAAGTAACCAGGCTATCATGTGATCCTCCGGTAACTATGGCAACAAGCTCTGTCTCGTGGAATGTGTGGTGAGAAATCTCACAGAAAGATCCCAATGCTGGGCTCGGTGCTGTGCCCAAGAGTAGCTCCCTTCCACTAGATCTGTCCTCTGGGGCTGCAGGGGCACCGGGTGATAGCGGAGATGGTAACAATACGATTCTGAGCAGCTCTCTTCTGAGCTGGAGACATTGATTCTTCCTGTACTCCTGATACTTGCCTCCCCTATTTTGGACCAATCCCTGAAGACGAGAGACAAAAATAACCCTCTCCCAAGGAGACCATGCTAATGCACACTCCGTGCTTTTGGAGATGGGGCTCTATAGTGAGACACCCACTCCAGCATCTCAGACTGATGAGGGAAAGCACTCAGCGGTGCCAGGGGTCAGCATTCTGCCTCTGCCAGGAGAAGCTGCAGAGAAGTAGGCTGCACAATGGGAGGCTGTGTTAGCATCGAGTAGACTCTCGAACCCGATGGCAGGCTCTGCAGCTCATAGGCACAGCCAGGCGGAAATGTTTGCAAATGAAGGGCATGGTTATAATATGGTGAAACACACGTTAGAGGATTCAGCGTGCAGCAGATGAGCGGCTCCTGAATAGCTATGCATGTAGCAGTCTGAGTGGCGCCGGTGCTGCCAGCCATGGGGGAGACAAGCTGTGAAGGCTGCCCTTTCAGTGGGATGCTGCAGCGGATTCCGCTGCTGCATCTGACCTTGAATGAGTCAGTCTCTTCAGGTGTCAATTTCTCCATCATTGGAAGAGGCAGGGTAATCGTTTGTGTAGCCTTCTTGGGCTTTGGCTGCGATCATGCTTGATAACATGGAAAAGTACAAGGTACTAATCACACAAGAAAATACTTCAAAATGGGCATTGTTGTTAAGTCCTTCCTCCTCTTCCTTCCCTTCCTTCCCTTCCTTCCCCTCCTTTTTCCTCCCACTCTCATCCTTCCTGCCTCTCCTTCTACCCCTCCTACCTTCTCTTTCCGTCCTTTTCCATCCATCCTCCATCCCCACTCCTTCTCCCCTCCTCCTCCCCCATGCCTCCTTCCTCCCCTCTCTCCTTCCCCCATCCACCCCTCATCCTCCCTCCTCTTCTTTCCCTTTTCCTCCTGACTCTTGTTCATCTCAGAGGTATTTATTCTTAAAGGACTCAGCAGGCTAGATGAGTAAGGATGAGAGCTACAACAGTGTGAAACCATTGTGGCTTCATCTACCCTGGAGTATGTGCAGAGAAATTTCCATTTTAATCCCAGCAATGCCCCTATTAGGATTACAATGTCCACTTATTTCAGAGAAGACCCAAATCTGCATAGTCAATGACAGACTCAGGATCTAGTCCCTGCTTCCCAAACCCAGGCTCCTGGGGGCAGCTCCATCTGAAACACCCTCTGTGCTATTGGAAGTGACCTTGCTATTGCTAGGTGGCTTCCCAGGAGCTCACAGAACGCCATGCTGCATTTGTGCATGTGTATGTGCATGTGCCTGCCTGCTTCTTTGTTTGAGGGTACCCATTGTCCCAGGCTGACATGACCACCTTTTAGGGTCCATATGGAAGACTTCTGGCAGAGACCAGAATACTGCTGTTCATCATGGTTTCAACAGTGAGAACAGAGGCACTACTATAAATATACAAAGCTAGAATAGCAGGGTTGCATGGCCCAGCCATGGAGGCAGAGGAGGAGAGGGTTCATCAGCTCACTGTCTGATTGGCTGCCATGCTCAGGTTTGCTTTCCAGAGCCACGTCAACTCTGAACACTCCCCACATCAAAGTGACTTGCATACCCTTTGTGTTCTAGTTTATCCATCCAGTGGGATCCTTGTAGAAGAAAGGGTAGACAGCATCTTTCTTCCCCTGGCACTGATGTCTGCCTGCACCTCACACCTTTAGAGAGGAGGATCCCCAGACAGTACTGGCCTGGGAATGTCCCATGTCTGCTAGCAGAGTTCCTCTCCTCACTCACCCTTCATAGACAGCCTTCACTACACTCCCCTCTGGTTAATAGACTCAGTACATTCCCTGGTACTGTCTTGGGGATGTCTACATTACAGTAAAGCACTCAAAGGCACAGCCACAGAACTGCATGCACTTAGCAGGTGGAGACAGGGCTAGTCAGTGCATTTGTAGACAGCCTCTCTAGGGCTACAGTACAGTCAGCAAACTCTGACTGAGTGGCAGGGTGTTGGCTCAGGAGCTCAGCCCCCATCCTGCCTTTAGCTTATAAAGGAAGGCAATGGATGTTAAATACCAGAAAAACAAACAAACAAAAGCATGTTTGCAGATGAAGGATCAAAGAGCACTGAAGTTAATTAATTTTTACACACACACACACACACACACACACACACACACACACACACACAGAGAGGGGGGGGGAGAGAGAGAGAGAGAACAAGAACCAGCCATGTGGGAAGGAGCAGCTGAACTATGCGGACTTGGCTGAATTCTCAGAGTTTATATTCTGATGAGAATGACACTGTTAAGCAAGGGTTGGGGGAAAGCTTCTCCCTCCTCACTAACTTTGTTGCAAGAGGAGGAATAGTGGTAAGAAAAGTAACTTTTTCAAGTTGAGCCGTTACAATGAGCTACCCACCAAGAAAGATATGTCATCTGTACAACTTATTCAATTTCACAACACAGGGGAAATAATTGTGTTCTTTTTGCAACAAGGGAGTTGAGACCCAGCATTGACAATTTATCAAGGTCAGTAAATTCACTGTATAACTTTAATCCTGTTTTTATTTTATGTACAGGAGTGTCTTGTCTGCAGGTATGTATATACACCATGTACATGCAGTGCCCATGGTGGTCAGAAGAGGGCAGTAGATCTTCTGGAAATGGAATTACAGATGATTGTGAATCACTGAGTTCTGGGATCTGAGTCCAGGTCCTCTGCAAGAGCAGCAAATGCTCCTAACACTTCTGCTTTGTGGGATCCGGTTGTTTGTTTATTTATTTTTGAGAATTTATAGATAGTCAAAAAGGATAGGTAGAAAACTCTATGCATTAAAAGCAGGGAGCGGACAATGGTGGTGGTGTTTGAAGGACTTGAACCCAGTCCAGTATGTGCAGTCTTAAGGGAAGGACAGGGTCTGCAGACTTTGAAGGAACAATTGCTAACACCATGTTAGAAACAAGTAGTCATTAGCCAAGGGGCCTCGCAGGGTGAATGGTCTGTCCATCTGTCCATAAGCACAGAATGCAGGTGTGTGGCAGTCAGCAGAGCAGGGAGGAGCACTGGGTGGTATAGACAGGGTGATATAGACAGGGTCTGGGGGATTTCCATCCTTTATATGAAGAAGTCTGGACTACATAGCGTATGCTATTAAACTGGAATCATCTGATCAGATTTAGGTTTCTTTAGTCGGTTGACAAAACCAAAGTGGACAGTACTGGAAACAAAGAGGTTTAGTGGGCTAAATGGTCACCAGGCAAGAGATAATATGACCCCCAAACTAAACAAAGGGCCAAGTGATGGAGGCAGCTGTTTTGAGAACTCTGAGGGGCTCCCAGAAGCCAGGCTTGGGGCACAGAGCTGTAATCCCAGCACTGGGGAGGCAGACCCCAGTTAGAGGCCAGCCTGAAATATATAATAAGGTTATCACCTTAGAAACATAACCTGGGGCTGGTGAGATGGCTCAATGGGTAAGAGCACCTGACTGCTCTTCCGAAGGTGATGAGTTCAAATCCCAGCAACCACATGGTGGCTTACAACCACCCGTAATGAGATCTGACGCCCTCCTCTGGTGTGTCTGAAGTCAGCTATAGTGTACTTATGAATAATAATAAATGAATCCTTGGACCGGAGAGAGCAGGGACTGAGCAAGTGGGACCGACTGGAGCAGGGCCAGCTGGAGCAAGCGGGGGTGGCCGGAGCAAGCAGGGCCACTAAGCGAGTGGAGCAGACCAGAGCAAGCAGGGTTGACCGGAACAAGTAAAAAAAGAAAGAAAGAAAGAAAGAAAGAAAGAAAGAAAGAAAGAAAGAAAGAAAGAAAGAAAGAAAGAAAACCTGGGAGAGGTAAGATTTCGGGGATTTGTGGGTGATGAGATTGATTGACTGACTGATTGATTATAGCTGCTAGGGAGCTGACTATGGCCATCAAGCATTATAGAAAATATAGAAGAAAAAGCCGGGCTCGGGGCTCTTGCTGTGTCTGTCAAGCAACACACACCTCCACCTCTATAACATTCTGACTACAGACACCAAGAAGTGAGGCCATGAACCATGCTGGGAACAAGATTGTTCCTGGAGACTTAAATCTCCAATGAGCTGCTGCTCAGCCTGAACATCCATCGGTCTGTTCAGGGTTCCCCTCAGTTCTGGAAGCCACCTTGCAATTCGCCCTCCTCTTTCCATGAGTGAGACGAGGCCAGTGAGCTAGTGGAGAAATGAAGAGTTCAACTTTGGAACTGGTGATTTCTGGACCCATATGACACCCCTCTGATGACGAACCAGAGTGGAAAAAAAAAAAAGTCTGAGCTGAAGTCATCAGCCTGCGAACTGCAGTTGAATCACATAGACAGGGTGTGGGAGTGGGGATGGTACCCCAGGAAAGCAAGAACATGTGATTCCAGAAGCAATGGCTTAAACAGTAAGAACAGGGTGAGAACCTTTAATCAAAGCCAAGGTAATTGGTTAGGGGGTGAATAGTTGATGGTTGGTGACCTCACCTTGACAGTAAGACGGAGCCAGGATGTGGGGCTGTGGAGCACATGGGAAGTACAGTGGTGAAGACCTGGGAGCTTTCAATGAGAGATGGAAGAAGCCAGTAACAGTAAGCAGGGAAGAAGGCGGGGTTCTCAAAAGATCTGTGTCAGGGATGCCAGCTAAGACTAGCCTCATGCCACAGGCCTGCACTAAAATTTGCTGTCCTTGTGTTTGGAAGCAATCAGGATTGTAGTGTGAAGATAATTCCAAATTCACCGTGTTAGCTTTTCTTCCTGTTGTGACTAAACACCTGATGGGAGCAGGGGGAGGACACATCTTGATTCACAATTTCAGGGTACACAGCCAATCATGTCAAGAAAGGTAGAGAGCCAGTCTAGACTGGAAAGACCCTGGTAAAGGCTCCTCACATCCTGATGGGGACAGCAAGTAAAGAAGAATACTGAGAGCAGGGCCAAGTGACCTACCACAAAGGCCTGACCCAGTCCCTCAATCTGCTGGCTGCCCCACAGCCTCCTGGTATACCACCAGTGGGGACCAGGATCCCAACACATGAGACCAGAGAACATTTAAACCATAACAGCTCTCACCATTCTTTCTTGAAAAGTTTAGATTGTTAGAAATTGGCCTCTGGCAGACATATCTTTGTGGTGCTATAACTAAGAGGCTTAGGGGCTGAGGGGAATTTGGAAGCTTGAGACAGTGTACTGATTGCTAGAAAGCATGTCAGCTCTTCCACCTTCTTCTTCTTCTTCTTCTTCTTCTTCTTCTTCTTCTTCTTCTTCTTCTTCTTCTTCTTCTTCTTCTTCTCCTCCTCCTCCTTCTCCTTTTCCTCCTCCTCCTTCTCCTCCTTCTTCTTTTCTTCTCCTCTTCTTCTTTCTACACCTCCTCCTCTTCCTCCTCCCCCTTCTCCTCCTCCTGCCTCTCAGCCCAGGCCCCGCCTTCCTGTTTCCCACTGCTCTCCTGGATGTTCTCCTGGGTAACATCATCTCTTGACTGGCAAGGCCTATGGGGCAAAGACATGTCCTACAAGAGAGTTTAAGGACTATGTGATAGAGACCAAGGGCCTGAGCTCTGACAGCCAGCAGGGTCAGATTCAACACTTAAGCCACCTGCATGGCCACTTAACCTTACTAAGCTTGGTTTCCTCCTCTATAAAGTGGGTAAAAAGAGGGAATCTGCCCAACCACACACAGCAGTGCAAATAATGATAAAGGCCATAGACTCAGAGTCTGGCACATACCAAGTGCTCAGGAAGAAGAAAAGAGCAGTCATTATGCCAACATTTGGAACGCTCCTGCCTTCCAGATAAGACCTTAGACATTCAGGAGCATGCCACAGAGGACTCTATTCACAACCTCTCCCTCCCCTGGGGATGCGCAGGACTGCTTGAAAAGAACATCCAGCCATGGCTCTATTCTTTGGACAAAGAACTGGGTGGCCAGTGGCAGTTAGAGGTCTCAGCTCTCCTGACTTAGAAATTACTCAGTGGGAGAAACACTACCATTTAGCAGCTATCAAGTATTGTTCTTGGGTGGGACACAAAGTGACAGCATCCTCCTCCAAAGGGAATTGTTTTTACTCTTGCATGGAACATTTCAAATGAGAGCACACATAAACCCTGGGAACCGTTGAGTTTTAAGAACAAATACCTTTGATGGACTCAGAGCAGGGAAAACAAGCTGCATCATTTTAAAAATTGGTAATGTTCTTTACTGAATTCGAACAAAGATGAAAATGAAGATGGCGCTGGGGGCAGGGAACACAGCTCTGTGAGGACTCTGGGCTCTGTTCCCTGGGCCTGGGAGAAGGTGGTGATGGCTGTTCCGACTGCAACAAGGGAGCTCCGTGGATGCAGCTCCCAGAATCCCCAGGCTAGCCAAGCCAGCGTCCTCCCACATCTGCAGCCTGTCCCCAGCTATCCCATGTGAGGTACATCTGGGTGACTCTCCTGTTCCCACAGAAGGCACAGCTACACCCTGTTTAATTGTCCTCTTCCTGACAGTCACACTGCTTGCAGGCTGTTCTCAGTATGCGCCTGTTTACCATCTGCACCTGAAAGGCTAACCGTGACCTTCCATCCTCTTCCCTCTAACTGCACGATCCTCTGGCTGTGTTTTCTTTATCACTTTCAGATATGGAGAGGCCTGACTGTCAGAATAATCCAATCTTTAATCATTCATTTCCCCTTTACCTGAGTCCCCAGCAGCATCTACTCAACCACAACAAAACCCGGCTCGTCCCTGGCCTCCCTCCTCGGGTGGACTCCTCCTCTTCTTCCTGAGCAGGTTGTCAACTCTTCCTGACTGTCACTCTGCTCTTCCCAACACAAGAGCTTTAACTGGGCAGAGAGCTATCCTGGGTGACTATACCTCCTAGACTAATTTGGTCTGGGTGTGGCCATGTGACAAAGTTGCTGCCAGGACGACAAGAAGGGAAGCCATAGGCTCAGCTTCATGGTTATGCCCTGACCAAGAGTGGTGATGTGCTCTTCTTTCTGATAGAGACAGGGAGAGGACTGGAGCCTGGGAGTGAATGCCTCACGCTGAGGACGGAGTCCCTGAGCTCTGACCAGCTGTTTGCCTTAACTGTAGAAAGAAGGTGAGCTGCTGAGGGGCCACAGGGCAGACCTGAGATGGTTGGGTGTGGTGGGGCAAGCCTGTGGGATAGCTTAGGTCATCCGCTAACAGTCTTGCCAACTTGAGTTTGATACCTTGGACTCATGCGATAGAGGAGACAACCTCTACAAATTGTCCTTTGACCTCCACAGGCACATCACGGCAGGCACTCACATACACACAAATGGTTTTTTTTGTTGTTGTTGTTTTTTTTTTTCTTTTTCATATAGACAAAATGAAAGACTGGATGGAATGCGGCTGAACAGACTGTCTCAGCACACTTCCTGTTTTGCATGCCTGTAATTCCAGCACTTGAGAAAGAGAGGCAGGGGTACCAGGAATTCCAGGCTAGCCTCTGCTACATTAAGACCCTGTTTCGAAAGCTCCGTAGTTTGAACTCTGTTCCTAGAGTTAGGCATGCACTTCATTGCCACAAATGAAGACTCCAGGTATTCTGAAAGCACCTTCCCAGCCAGGCTGAGCCTCTCCACCATGGACTCTCTGGAGCCCTGGTGACAGACAGCCTATGGCCTGCCTCACTCTGTGGTGCTGCAGCTGTCTGTACATGTGTCTTATCTGTTCTTTGTTACTTGAAGCAGGACAGGGCCCAAACCTTACTTGCTGTGTCATATTACACAGCAGTACACAGTATATTCAGTAAGTGAGAGAATGGGCGAATCCTCATTGCATACATGCTAAGTTATAATAAAACGAGGGCTCTTCACAGGTGGCTAAATAACTACTCAAAGACGGCCAGACACGAGATCAGGGCTGGGGAGGCAGCTTAGAGGGAAGCTCTTGCCTAGCTTGTGAGGTAAGAGATCACTTGGACGCTGGAGGGTGAGGGGTCAAGCTGGTGGGTTCCTGGGGTTTTCTCCTGTTCAGAATACATTTGCATCCGCAGCACCCAAGGATACCTGGTCAATATGCATGCTGTGGCTGTGTAGCACATGGGAAGCCAAAATAAACAAAAACTGGGTGAGAAACTCCACCCAGGAACCACAGAGATCTGCACAGTCAAGAATGATGGATGGGAATTAAACAATAACTGACAGTTTCTGATTATCGGTCCAAAAATAAGCAAAAGGAAATAACAAAAGCACTATCTTAGTTAAAGATATTAGAAAAAGGGTTAAGGGTTTTATTTGACTGGAAGCCTAGCATGAGTCGAGAATAAGATGTAATGGTTCAAATTTTCCAGTTCAGTTCTGAGATGGGCAAATCTACCTGCGAGCTATTTACAGGGGTGCCTGGTTAGTGCTGGGTGTTGTGTGGGAGAGGGGATCAAAGTGCGGGCCCCGTCTCAGGCAGCTTCTACAGACATGGCCTAAGCTCTACCCATGGCAGAAAGCACAGAGCATTTGGTGCTGTGAGAGCTAAATCATGTTGGGTGGTTGTGACACATGCCTTTAATTCCAGCATTGGGGATAGGGGTAGGGGCAGAGGAAGGCAGATTTCTGAGGCCAGCCTGGTCTACAGAACAGGCTCCAGGACAGCCAGGATTACACAGAGAAACTCTGTCTTGAAAAGCAAATCAAATCAAAACAAACAAAAAAACCAAATAAACCAAAAGCAGTAAATCATAAGGAAGCCTGTCACGGCGCAGACTGGGAGTGGCTGGGTCTGACCTGAGGGACTGTGGAGAGGCTCGAGGCTGTGGAAGGTAGGTACAGTGGTGTGGACTCTGGAGAGTCGCAGTGCTGGCCTGATACTGCAGTTCACGTGAGAGAGAGCAACACAAGTTTTCCAGCCAAAGAAATACAGAACAGCTGTGCTCTCTGGTGGAATGGTGCAGGCCCTCAGGCATCTCTCTAGAGGTTGATGGTCTTGTTCAGTATCATGTTTTTAAGAGAAACTGGGACTAATGCTAAAGGATACAGCAAAGCTTTTGAGGGTGGTGGGTACAGCAGAACCAGAATCTAGGATGATACCAAGAGGCCCAGAAGTGAAGTGAACCAAGAATGACAGACTCACTGTCAATCACTGTTGCAGTGAGGACACAGAGAATGACAGACTCACTGTCAATCACTGGTGCAGTGAGGACAGAGAATGACAGACTCACTGTCAATCACTGGTGCAGTGAGGACACAGAGAATGACAGACTCACTGTCAATCACTGGTGCAGTGAGGACAGAGAATGACAGACTCACTGTCAATCACTGTTGCAGTGAGGACACAGAGAATGACAGACTCACTGTCACTGGTGCAATGAGGACACAGAGAATGAGACTCACTGTCACTGGTGCAGTGAGGACAGAGACCTAGAGAGATTCAATGCAAAAATAGAAAAGTCAAGTAGAAGACAATAAGCAGAAGGTCAACACTGGGACAACAGGGGAGACTGTGGACTAAAGGGAAGGAGACTGAGATAGGGGGATCACTGTTAGTTCAGGACCAGCCTGAGCTACAACAGTGAGTTTGAAGCAAGCTTGAGTTATACAGTGAGACTCTATCTCTAAACAACAGCAGCAACAATAACAGGAAAGGAAGGAAGGAAAGAAGGAAGGAAGGGAGGAAGAGAGGGAAGGAAGGAAGGAAGGAAGGAAGGAAGGAAGGAAGGAAGGAAGGAAGGAAGACTTTGGGGTGACTTTTCATATTGGAGACCTCTGTTGCTACCTCCTAGTGATCTTCAGCAGGAATTGTCTTTAGTGGAAGACGGCACTGCTGAGTGACAGCAATTGGAATCTGTGAGGGGAGATGGACCAGATGACTTGGGGCAGTGAATCAGTTGAATATAGTTCAGGAGTTGGAGTCACACGGACCCGGGTCATCTCCCCAGCTGTCACCAACTGTGTGGACAGGTTGCCTCACAGAGACACACCAAAGAGGGCTGAGCTTCAAGAATCCCACGTAGGTTAAAATTCCTTGGTTCTGAGAGTGTGGGTTCTGTGCACAGCAGAGAGGGATGAAGAGGAGAGGGCCATGCTGTTTGCAGTTGGCTCCTGGACTGTCGGCGATCAAGTACCAACAGCCAGCTTGCTTGTCACACCCCACGACGGCAAGTAATGAGGGAACAGAGCTGACATACACACAAAAGCGCTCTCCTGAGTGGGTAGGAGTGGGAAGTAGTCCCCCTCAGCTGATATCACTAATTTTTAAAGAAAGCCATATGAGCTAGAGAGTTGAGGAGGAGTGTGGGAGCTGAGTCAGCTGCACTCAGTTCACATTAGAAATGACAGCCTCAAAGTTTCTTAGAGTCTTTAAAACTTGTACTTTGTCTCCAGAGAGCTCCTCTAGAACCACGAGGAAACATGTTTGGAAGATTCGGCCGTACTCTCATTCCAGCGCGTTTTTGAAGCAAACTGTACATTTTGCTATTCTGAATATAAAACAATCCTCAAGCAATAGTGCAAGCTGAGAATCACACATGTGACAACAGGCTATTTCTTATATATTTAAAAAAATGAAACCAACCAAACGACAGCCAGTTATTATCCCAGGAGATACTCTTTTTCCTTTTCAAGTGGAGAGTATTACATGTAAACACCCAGAATTTCCATTACAAAGGAAATAATCAGGTTTCTGAAAGGCAATATATATATATTATTTAATCTTTCTATTATTGTTTTGTATATATTGGTGTTTTGTCTGCACACATGTCTATATATCATGTGCATGCCTGGTGCCTGTGGAAGCCAGAAGAGAGCGTCCCCTGGAACTGGAGTTACTGAAGATTATGAACCACCATGTGTGTCCTGGGAGTTCAGCTGGGTCTTCAGGAAGAGCAGAGCTCGTAACTGCTAGGCTACCTCTCCAGCTCCCTGTTCTTTAAGCTTTATACATTATTTTTTCAATGCTGGGGAACAAACCCAGGCTTAGCATATGCTGAGCAAAGCACTTCACCATAGAGCTCCAGCCAGCAAATGTCTGATTCTCAGGTAGTGCACCAGCATAGCTTTCCTCTCTTGTGACAGACTCAAAGTGACACTCCAAAGCTACAGGTAGAAAAATTTAAGTCAGCAGAATGATGGAGGTCGCTTATGCCCTCCTGACCACAGAGCAAAGCAGGAAAGGGCAAACCTGACAGAGGGTTAGAATTGTGGAAGCCAGAGCAGTGGCAGAAGCCTTGGACCGCAGTGGGAGGAGAACATGCAGCACACTGTTACTGTTTAACGATGACATCCATTTTTAGCCTTAGGCAATACTTGGAAATATTCTCTGACACACTTATTCATCCATTGATTATTATCATCAGTCAAATGGGGGTGTCATGGCTGATTTCATAGTAGGGTGGGTGTGAGGTTGAGAAGAGATGCTGAGTGTGACAAGGCGTTGCTGGTGCTTGTGTTCTGCTCCTGTGAGTCTGTGGGGCAGCTCCTGGCCGGTCTTCAGACCCTGGGTCTAATACACAGACAGCTTCAGCAAAAAAGCTGAGAGTGGGGTTTGGTGTGAAATGGCAGTGAGGGAAGAAATCTGCTCGGCTGATCCCCACTGCGACGCGCACCCTATTTCTTGGCACAGACCTCCCACTTAAACTAATTAAAGTTCCACACAGGTGGAAAAGAATCCTGACTTGAGATCCGCCATGTGGACATAGAGATGGAACCGTTGGCTCCCCCACCCCACACCCCTTTCTTCTTTCTGGTAACAGAAAGCAGCGTTCTGTTTCCAAAAGCAAAGCGAGGGAAGGGAATGTATGTGGGTTTACTTGAATGCTAGAAGAGGGAGGAGTCGCTGACTCTAGAAGGGTAAGACAAACGCCCAGGAGACAACGGAAAAACGTTCTGGTGACAAGTGACGCGTGCAACGACAAGAAAGCAGACGGTGCTCATACAGAATAGGCACACAGTTTTAAAAAAAAAACAGGTTTCTCTTTTAAATAGCTTTGCATCGACACCCACTCCCTCCCTTACCTTTGCGACCAGCTCTTCACCTACAACCCCATAGGCAGGTCGTGCAATATGCTAATGAGGCCACAGGGAGTGGGCGGGGCAGAAGCCGGTGCTCCTGGCCACCTAGCGGGAGAGCAGCCCACCACCAGCTTGAGGGATGCAGAGAGCCAGACTTTCTGTAGGAGGAGCCACCTTAGGCCTGAAACTACACTTTTGGTAAAGAGAAAGATGGTTCCCTGCTTGGATCACCCACTGCCTTGCCGCCTCTGGAATTCCCTGCAGGAATATTGTGGAGAGACTGTTAATTATCCCCTGGTGTCTGTTCTTTCCCCCTCTCCATAGCGTTTTTTTTACAGGATACATCATAGTGACATTTTCTAGATTTCCTTTCGGTTGGGGTGGGGGAGGGGGCGGCGGCATAAGTGCTTCCTCTTAGGAGGACCCTCCTCCCTTATTCCTCTTTCCTGGCTTGGATCAAGATGCAGCTGCTATGGGTATCTGGACTCTGCCCATAAGGACTACTCCTCAGAGATGCAGCAGTAAGGCATGGACTGGATTCCCAGTCATCACCAGGGCCCTGGAGTAGGCCTGGGCTGCAGCCAATTACTCTATAAACCTATGAAGAGTCGGTTGTCATATTGTTTCCAAGACGTTGGTTTTGTTTCATGCGGCTGAGTCTATAAAATATAGACCTTAAGGGGCTAAACAGATGGCTCAGAGGTTAAGAGCACTGTCTGCTCTTCAGAGAACTTCTGTTTGATCTCCAGTACCTGAACAACTGCTCGAAACTATAACTCCAGTCCAGGGAATCTGATTCCTTTTTTGGCCTCTTCGGACACCAGACACACATGTGGTACATGTAGGCAAAACACCCATATACAGAACAAAAACCAAATAGAACTTTTGTAAATAATCTTATGGTAAATAATTTTTATCTGGAGAGCAAATTTATCTTTGTCTACAATTAACTGACCTGGAAACAATAAAAAGGAATGAAGTTCTATGCTAGATTATCTCAAAAAATAATAATTTCAGAAAAAACAATGTGATTAAATATGTATCTAATTAGTAGAGATAAAAATGCCGCCGGGCGTGGTGGCGCACGCCTTTAATCCCAGCACTCGGGAGGCAGAGGCAGGCGGATTTCTGAGTTCGAGGCCAGCCTGGTCTACAGAGTGAGTTCCAGGACACCCAGGGCTAGCTACACAGAGAAACCCTGTCTCGAAAAACCAAAAAAAAAAAAAAGCCCCCACAGTCAGTCTTCAGCGTCACCTATAGAATTTGCTGTCTCTCTGGCCAATCTGAAGTTGGTGAACTTGACCAGCACAGTGTCAGAACACAGAAGCTGTATGTGCAGTGAGCAGGGACCACAGCTCTCCATGGGCTACTTCAGATCATGTGAACATAAAAGCTGGAAAATCACAGCCAAGGGGGTACCAGGAAACCAGCAAGCCGATGTGGAGAGTGCTGTGTGTTATTTCCTAGATGTGGGGAGGGGGAAAGGTTTGGAAAGGAATCATGAGAAGTAGCTGTAGTGGCTGATCCACACCCCAGCATACATTCATCCCTGGCTAGAGGACAGCACCACTCTGAAAAGATCCACTGTTAAAATTCACTCTCATAAATACAGAGGTCACAGCAACAGCTTGAATGCATCTCAGAACCAGGCAGGGGGAAGCCTCAAGGAGGGGCTAACCTCTCTCACTCCAGTGTCAGTGGGATGTGGGGAAGGCTGGCCAAGCAGTTGTGAATTTGCCTAAACAGGATCAATTGAGTTTCCGTCACTCCATCAGATCAGGCAACACTGTTTTGAGTCTCTGGGACAGATGTTAGGACTAGGCAGGATTGGCCTGTTTTTCCTTCTTAAAGTTTCATAAACATTGTTCTTTGTTGCTGTCTCAGCATGCATCCAGGCTGACCTGTAGTTACATGTTCTTAGGTGGTCTCAAACTTCCGATCCTCCTGCTTCCATCTTCTGAATGCTGGAATGGGCAGGAATACACCACCATGTCCAATTACAAACTGCATGCTTAAACTATGCATTTTGTGATTTTTTTTTTCAGGAAAGAATTCCTCCAATCTAGCTAGTGCTTTATGTTCATTACTCAGTTCCTTTCAGACCCTTCACTATCATTCTCCCTAAGCTCTAAAAACATGCAGGTACTCAGTCAGATCCAAAAATATTTCCAGTCCCCTAACATGCTTTTAGGACCTGGAGACACAAACACATTGTACGCATCTTCCATGCAGTATGCTCTTTCAAACACATTTGTTCCATCTTTTGTAATTTTGAGAACAAGGTGTTTGATGGAGAAGCAGAAAGGGTTACTTGTTTATGTGGGGGAAAAAAATGGACGCCACATAGGAAAGAGCTTTCAAAAAATGCTACACTTAAAATAATGGTTCTCAACTGTGACCACACTGAACCACCTGGAAAGCTTAAAGCCACCGCAGCCAGCCACGCCTGGCCCCCAGAGCAGTGACTTAAGTGGTCTGCAGTAAGCTCAGGTATTTGTAGTTTTACTTATTCTCCAGGTGACTCTAGCACATAGAGCTGAGAATCCACATACCTTGGCATTAGGAAAATATCTGTGGCGGACAGGGCAGGCACACTGGGGATTTAACCCAGGGCCTTGGCATAGGGCCTGACTGAGCTATCTCCCAGCCCCTAGGTTTGTGAAAGCTTACCTCTACAGAAATCACGTCTGTGTCTGTCACATGAGGTAAGTGCAGCCAAGCTTTAACAAGATGTTCAAGCTGTAGTTCATATACTCATGGAATCTCAGGCAGCAAGATGCTATCTGATGTAGCCCAGTGTTGCTAAACTGTATTTTTAAATAGAATCAAATATATTTGCAATGCAGAGTCCTGAAGCCACCTCTCCCCCATCCTTGAGTACTCTAAATTTGATACAAAAGGCAGTACGTGACCCAGAATCTCTCCTCTTAGCACCTGGGCAGCCTGTCTGAGCTAGAGTTAGTTCACACCATTAGAGAGGGGTGCACTACCCAGCACCTCTCCTCACATGCCCTCTTCCACTGGTCATGTGACTGACTAGGACAGACTGACTTTTTAGGTCCCCATCCCTCTTATACCAAATTCATTTTTGCTTTCTGACCATGAAATCACCTATAGCTTTTACAGTCTCCAATCTAACCTCACTGAAACAGGTTTCTTCATCCATGTGACCTCAGAATGAGCTGTAGGGCAGCCAAGGGTCCTGCTAGTGCCTGAATATTGTCCTTGCTTTTCTGACTGTTACCACACCACCTTCTCCCGATAGTCTCCATGTCCTTCTATATGAAATGGGAAACTCTCTGATCATACCGCCCTTCCTTTTGGTGAGAATTAGGTCTGGATAGCATACCTGACTGTTTTCATCTTTCCCTCAGATATGAAATCAGTTAAGAACTTTATCAAATGTACTTTGAGTAGACAGAACAACCTAGCAAAGGGGACAGTACAGTATTCTACATGTTATCATGACCTACAGCTGCTGGGCAGGCCTATAGTTCCCGCTTGAACTGATCCACTCTGGTATCAACTTCTGATTCACCTCCACTGTTCCTCAGACAGTTGTTGGGAATTGCTTTTGGACAGTCTCTGCTTCTCTGTGGCCCTCCAGACCAGAGCTCTAATGTGCTAGCAGGAGCCTGGTTTCAGGAATATACTTTGTACATCCACTTCTGTTGGTAACCGTGGAAACGTTTCCCGTTTCACGCTCTGCTCACCCTTCTTCCCCACTATTCTCCCATGCACACGAGGGGATTCTTCAGTTGCTTCTCCAGGCACACCAAGGCTGTGCCTTGCATGGACTGTTGGGTTTACAGTCTTCCTGGAAAGGTTCTGAATGGCTAACCAGCACATCATTTCCAGACCTCCCTCCGTGAACTTTGATCCTTGCTAACAATCCATCACCCTGCCCTACCAGTCGTTAGGAGGCAAGCAAGAACTTGGGAAACCTTTACAAAATTAATGACAATTGATTTTTGGCCCCTGACATTTTGTACTGACACCCAGGCTTTCTGCCCATGATCAGGAAGTCTGACATGGCAGCACACAGTCCTTGCTCCTGCTTCAGTTTTACTGTCCCCAAGGCCCTTGCCCTTCTAGAGGTTCCTGTTGTCCTCAGCTGAGGTAGGAAACGCCTCTTCCCCGTTATGGCTTCCCCGTTATGGCAGGGAGGTGGCTCTTCCATTCTGCTGCCTACAGGGGCCCTGGCTCCAGCTGCAGGGCTGGGTCAGAGGCACACTCAGGTCCACGCTCCAGCCCTCTCTCGCCCTCAGGAAGCGAGTCCTGAGCAGACAATAGCTTTTGTGCTGCCTTTCTGTTCTCCAGACAACCTCTTCAGTTCTTTCAACACGGCATTCTTGCAGAGGCTTGTACATGATGGTCTGCCTTCCTACACTGTCTCTTCTACATCCCACTAAGGTAGCTTTTACCCGCATGCCTCTGACAGGCACAGTGAGACTTCTTCCCTTAGCCAACCTCACCAGACCTTCTGGAACCCACGCCCTCTTCCACTCTGCGTCTTCCTCTGCCTCAGTTCTAAATGCTGGCCTCTTCTTCACTTACAACCTTTTTCTATATTTCAGCAATACATTAGGCTGAACTGATGCTAGGTATTGACAACTTTGAATTTATGGCTCCACCCAAACTCTCCCCTGGAGTCATGTATGTCTCTAGATGTTGTACTTCCAGTACATGTTGTGTGATGCTGCCACTTGTCCCATCGTGTTTCCTGTTCTCACCCCTTCCTGGCCGAGACTTCTTCCATCTTCTGTTGTTTTTGCAGAGTGTCACTGCCCACACATTGATCTGAGGCAATGGTACCTCTTTTCTCTCATAGAAGACCTGCTCTCAACAGGTTCAGTAGATCCTAAGGATTGACTTCCCACCATCTTTTGGTTTGCTCATCGTCATTAGATAGCTCCCAATCTACTTCTCACGCCCCGTGCCTTCCAGTTGATCCTCCACATCACAGGCAGAGCATTCCTCTCCAAACAGAAGTCAGACCATCTCACTCCCCTGCGTAGGGTGGTTCTATTAGACAAAGTCCAAACTCCTGACTACCTCATGCTAGCCCTTGTTCTCTTTATCCTGGATCTGGAGGCACGTGAAGCCCAGGTTATCCCAAGAAAGGGGTCTGATGAGTCGTCCACTTTAGAATTGACCCCACCTGGCTGACCCTACCCTCTGGTCAACATAGTAGACTCTGAGCTGCATGGGGGGCCAGAGATGGGTACCTAGGTGATCAGTTCTGACAGTGGTCCAGAAAGGGATACAGACAAGCATTTCTGGCCACTCCTAGCCAGCAACTTAGTACAGCAGGCTCCCTAGCATGCGAGCTCCTCCCACCAACATGCGGAAAGCAGCCCCCAGAACTGTGCTGCTGTCTGGCCTTTCCTGCTCAGTTCTCCTTCACAGTTGAGGACAGCACCTCAGCATGAAGGCTGCCTGGCTTTTTCCTGCTCCCTCTGCCTCCATCTTTCTTAGGGTTTCCCCTTACACTTCAGTTTTACTATCAGCTTCCCAGGGGCAACATTAGAAGCTGGACTTTTTTCTTCCTGGGCATCGAACCCAGGATCTCAGAAATGCCAGGCAAGCCTGTGTATGCTGCTGGGCTCCAGCTTGAGAAACGTAGACTACTGGCACTGTAAATCATGGCCTGTAAAAATACGTAAAAAGCCATTTGCTTAGTCCTCACACCACTTCCAGACATGCTCTTCCACTGGAGGTCTGAACACACAAAACAACAAACACTAAAAACAAAAACCCACCTGTGTGCCCCAGGGCCTCAGATTTACCACCTGCCCTGCAGAACAGTCTGTGGGATGGACAGTCATGGACCTGCATAGTAAATCTGGTGACATCTTAAAACTACAGAAGTGCATAGTTATACTCAGGGTCCACAAATCACTTAGCAACTGGTCACCAACAATGTCTGGGCACCACTGGCAGCTTCATTAACTCTGTAAGAAGGACTGTGTTCACAGAATGCTGCTTCTGTGATCTGAGGAGTGGCACTCATACCAGAACTGCTGTCACCTTTGCCCCATGCTGTGGCCCACAGAGGCCACGGACTACTGTTTTGTTGATCCCCTTCTACAAGAAGTGCTTTCACAAGATCTCAATTAAGCTTCATAACAATGCCAAAGGTGATCTTCACTGTACTAGACCTCAGAAAGACCATATGACTGCCCCAAGATCACCTGTGTACTATCCAGAAACTCAGACCTCTGCCAGGGCCAGAAAACTAGGTTTCTTAATTCCAAATGACAAAAATTTTCATTCCCTCCTCAAATGTCCAGAACCTAAAACAAGCCTGTCATCACCATGACCCAGTAAGAACGCCTGCAGTACAGTAAAGGCATTGACTCCTGTCACCTTCCTTTAGGAAAAAGATCTTCATCTGCCAGCATTTGTATGAAGTCTGGAAAACACTTTAGAAAAGTAGACAGCATTGCTTATGCTGCCAGTAACCGACCGAGAGAAAGGGATGGTAGGGAGGGCACACAGTGCAAATAGGGTGCTTTTTCCCAGGCTTGGTGTCCTGGCAGCCTTACATCCAGTCACTTAAATTCCAGAATACACTTCTGTGCTCAGTATTAATTGAAACAAATATCTATGAGTATTTTGGACTCCTGCAGGGCTGGAGTATGTATGGCTGCTGTTACTGCACACAAGGGTGAACACTCAAAAGTCAGGTAGGTTGTTGTTTTGAAACAGGGTTTCAAGACAAGGAGAACCTTATAGCCCTGGTTATCCTGGAGCTGTCTCTGTAGACCAGGCTGTCCTGGAACTCAGAGACCCACCTGCCTCTGCCACCTGAGTGCTGGATGTTTTTTAATGATTTATTTTGATGTGCACTGGTGTCTCACCTACATTTGAGTCTGTGTGAGGGTACTGAATTCCTTGGAGCTGGTGTTACAGACAGTTGTGAACTGCAATATGGGAGAGAGCCATCTTTCCAGTTAACATCTCCCAGGTAGTGTTAGTCAGGAGTCCTTGCCCTCTTCGGTTGTGTCACCAAGTCTTTATGGACAGAATGACTGAGGCAGTCCCCATCCTTGAAATGAGCAAGGCAGGGGTGTTTCATGGTCACTAGCAGGGCCATGCAAGTTATTAGAGAGTGCTGGAAATCAGCTCTGAACACAGAAAGTTTGGACACTACTTTCAACCTTGGAAGGGCAAACATTTACCACTAACGTGTTTTCTTATTTTATATTAGACAAATTAATGAAGAGTCAGTTGAGAACATTAATAAGAGATAAGCCTCTATTCTTAGACCTAGGGTCAGCTTCCCCTGTTGATGTACTATTTTCTAGACCATCTGCTCCCTGGAGTCTGATGGGACTCACAATAATCTCAAAAGGTACACTGACGCTCTTAGGTCTTCAGTTAGACTTTCAGTAATCAAAAATACTAGCAAACCCCACTTTTATGTAGCCATGTGAGCCAGTGTCCCTTATGTAAATGGAGCTAGAGAGCTGTGACATCAGGCAGCAGGGCCTCCCTCACACAGGGAGCCTCTGCAGTGTCAGTGGGCTATGGCATTTCCTTCAAGTGGCAAGGTCTATTATTAGAGCCTTTCATAACAGAGCTCAGTTAAACAGCTTTCTCCTGAGCCGCCGAGCTCTGCTGTCACAGCTTTTCAGGTACTTCCAGCACAGAGACCCAAGCTTAGCCCAGCAGAAGCTGCTGTGAGCCAGATGGCCATGGCTCCTAAGTCTCCTCTTCAGAAGCTGTGAGCTTGGGGGGAGAAAATTAGTGACACTTCATTTGAAAATCAAAACTGAAACTAATCACACCCCCCCCATCTATTTCAAACCATCCAAACTCAAGAAGCAGACATGGTCCCCCAGAAGGCTCTGAGCTTTCTCAGCAGCAGAACAGCAGCTGCCAGTAGCTACATAACTTGTCTGCGGTCAGACCAGGCTACAAAATGAGATGGGTTCTCAAACCTATCCACAGCAGAACAAAACAAAGGAGAACCATTGCCAACAGCTGGAGAGGGTATTTCACTACCTGTCATAACGCATATTATATTACTTCCATAATTAAAAATTATTCCTAACCACACCAGTTAACAAACAGATACTAACAGGAAAAAAAAAAAAATCCCAAACTGCTTAAGAGCCAAACAGGAATCTCCCTCTGATAAGAATTTAAAGCACAAAACCTCAAACATTTTCAACACTCATACCTAGCCCACCAGACAACCTGGGCCAGCAATGTGTTTTCACAGCCAACGTTGCCAGAGAGCTACGCTTTAGATGGCTGCCCTGCCCATCCTAAAAGCACTCACCATGTGTAGCTCCAGTTAAATGCTCACAAGGACTCAACTGAGGCACCGTCCTCGTTTCAGGGTGTGACACGGGCAGTGTGAAGGTGGGCTTCCTGCTCAGGGCCAGACTTGGAACAGCAGTGACGGGCACGAGAGGAAGCACAGCGGGGAGACCCTGAGCCACTTCCTGTTTCAGTGACCCTGTAGATCTTCTCCCAGCCGTGACATCCATGTACAAGACACAGACAAATACATATGGAACCAGACATCAGTTTAGACTTTAATTATGTTTATATTCACTTTGTGCATAGGTCAGAGGATAACGTGTGGGATAAGTCCCATTCTTCCGTCTGTCATGTGGGTTCCTGGACATCAGGCTTGGCAGAACATGCCTTTACCACTGAACCACCCTGCCAGCAGCCCAGGCACCATATTTTGGATCTACTGGCTGTAATTGAGCCCTTTCTTTCTCTAAAGTACCCTGAATCACTAGAGAGTAAGATTCTTAGCAGAATACCCTTATCCACTGGTAAAATGATCACTAGCTAACCACACACCAGGACACAGCACAGTGCCCTGGGGAACCCACGTAGCACCTCTCAGCAGGTCTTATATGCTACAGTTTCCTGGGTTTTGTTTGTTCCTTTTTTTCCACCCCAGACAGGGTTTCTTTGTATAGACTTCGTTATCCTGGAATTTGCTCTGTAGAGCAGGCTGGCCTGGAAGCCAGAGATCTACCTGCCTTCGATAGGATCAAAGGTCCGTACCATCACACTCGGCAAATTTCCTGTTCTAAAAACCAAACCAAACCAAACCAACAAAACTCCTCCTCCTCCTCAGCCTGTGATATAGGAAGGAGATGGCTTCAATGCCAAGAAAGATGGGCCTCAGAGGCTGGAGTCACTTGCCAACCCAACCCAAGCTGGCTTCTGAACCACGGGCCCCTCTACCATTTCTCTTCCCCATGCAAAACCTGGCTGGTTAACCTTAGCCAAAAGACAGCCACTGGCTGTGAAAGCCATTATTTGTACTTTTTACCCAGTGCTTTTATTTCCAGGAGGTTTTTCAAGAAAATAACCACTACTAATTTCTTGACTGGAAATAAAATGGACTTAAAGGTAGAAAAGGGTATCATAGGCCAGGTGTATTTCCCCTTTCCATCTACCAGTGAGTGGCTCAGATCTTCTTCTCTTGCTAGTCATTAAAATCTAGTGTATTTTATGTATATGCAGGATTTTTATAATCAATAATGCATAAAATAATATAACTTAGATATAAATTTGTTATGAAAATGTATTAAAATATATAGTCAATAAGTTATAAATTAAATAAGTATATAAAGCATATATAGGAAGTCTAAAAGCATATATAGTCAAGGCTAAAACACTGAAGCATATAGGCTGAACTACTGTATATAGTATAATCATTCCTAAACATTTCAAGGCAACTTTTTAAAACACAAAGTAAGCTCACAATGCTTTAAAAAGTGAGGACACAGCACAGTCCATTTTAAGCTGTGGGTACTTTCTGCTAAGTGACAGACAGAAATACAACTCCCCTGGAGGAAGGCATGGTCACCAGCTCTGGTCGTGTGCATCTACTTCTCAAGCTGGAGCTTAGCATCTGCTGGCCTTGTCACTCCTCCATTGTTTTTGTTTGTTTTTTTTTGTTTTGTTTTTCGAGACAGGGTTTCTCTGTGTAGCTCTGGCTGTCCTGGAACTCACTCTGTAGACCAGGTTGGCCTCAAACTCAGAAATCCGCCTGCCTCTAGCTGGAATTAAAGGCGTGCGCCACCACGCCCGGCTCACTCCTCCATTGTTTGTGTGAAGCCCATTCCCTTGACCTTGGAGAAAGGCTGGGAGTACCAGATGCCAGTGTCAATCATGGGGACCATTTATAAGCTGCCCTGTCACCAAGAGCCTAGACAGTCTTGACCTGACTCTCCCTGTCTCACAGCTCTTTGTTACTTCCAGCTCCTTTCTACCCATCCATAATAGGCAGTCCAAAATAGCTTGTTTGTTCTTTTGACTACATATTGCCTTAAAGATATCATCTGTCTCTAAGATTTCATCTTTATGCATGTCTATGCAAATCTCAGTTCAGTCCTGATTTTAAGCTCTAGTATCGTATTCCAAACTACATGCTAAGTGTTCAAGGATGCCAGTGCCTTGTTCCTTTATCAGCGTGCTGTCTCCCAGGCGGACTGTGTCTTGGCGCTTGACTTTATCTGCAGATGCTTTATACATGGCACGAGCCCTTATCGTATTTTTCCTATTAGTTTATAAAGATTGTGTCTGTGAGTTGCTCAAAATGCTTTAGATGGAAAATAAACAGGAAAACAAAGTCCTGTTTGTCATAGAACAGGACAGAGTGACAGTCCCCAAAGCATGCTGTGTACTAAGATGATCCACTGGGATATTAAGTGTATGAATGTTTATCTACATAAACATATGTTTACCACACACGTGCCTGGTGCCCCTGGAACTGAAGTTCAACAGTTGTGATCCACCATGAGAGTGCTAGGAACCAAGCCCAGGTCCACCATGAGAGTGCTAGGAACCATACCCAGGTCCACCATGAGAGTGCTAGAACCATACCCAGGTCCACCATGAGAGTGCTAGGAACCATACCCAGGTCCACCATGAGAGTGCTAGGAACCATACCCAGGTCCACCATGAGAGTGCTAGAACCATACCCAGGTCCACCATGAGAGTGCTAGAACCATACCCAGGTCCACCATGAGAGTGCTAGAACCATACCCAGATCCACCATGAGAGTGCTAGAACCATACCCAGGTTCACTGCAGGAGCAACAAGTACTTTTAACCGCTGAGCCATCTTTCTAGCTCTTAGTGAAAAATTTTTGTCTGCTGATAGGACTTTTTAACTTCCCTGTTACATTAGCTGACCTGGATAATGGTCTTCACCTATGATACCATGTTATTACAGTACATGTGCCAGATGATGGGTCTTTCTAAACTAGGCTTGATATCCAAAAGCCTATCTAAAATAAATGTGGCCCTGAAAGACCTGGTCAGAATGTACCTTATGTTATAGACCCAACCATGTCAGTGAGCAGTAGTTATTTCAGAAGCTCATAGCTGCTCAGTTTGCTAAGAATAATGACAGTGAGTGCTTGGCCCCAAATGGGAACATTTATACCATGAAGCTCAGAGAGCATCAAGGAAGAGAAAGCAAAAGGTAACAATCTGGAGAAGAACTGACAAATGCTACCTTTAGGGCAGGGGACAGCCATTGTAAAGATGACTCCACAGGAGCTGGGCTCCCCTACACTGGACCCACGTAAGACTGAGCTTGTCAACAGCCAATCACAAATCAAGGAGATCCTTGATGAACTATTGGATTCTGGGGAAGGGACAGTTATCCTCAGTTATGTGCCAAATGGTGAGCCCACTAGGCTCCTTTGGACAGAGACAGTCCTGGTTAAAAACAATGGGTCACCAAACAAAAGCCATGATTGTAAGAAAGGTGTATGTAGGAAGAGGTGACAGGAATGGGAGATGGAGGAGAAGGTGGGTGTGACAGTACTCAGGACGCATTACATATGCAAGTGTGACACCTCGATTCTGACGGAATATCCTTCCCTTTAAAATTATAAGCAGAGAAGGTTGAGGACAAATAATTAAAACAGTCAGCAGAAGAACAGAGAAGAACATTGCTCAGAGTGAGACTATCTGTGATGGCTTCCAGTGCTGTGGACTGTGGCTTGCAAAATGCCAAGTGAGCCTGTGTACTGACTTCTAAACAAGTACAAAGCCTCACTGTACTGTACTGTCCCCGTCAGCACTAGGGGACGGGGAGAAACTCTAGGGAAAGTTCAAGGTCAGCTATTCTGACACTGAATGGGAGCAGGTGCAAACCCACCCACGCGGGGCTCTGGGGTCAGGCCCTAGAACAATAGGATACAACTTTCCAACGGCTCCCTCGTAAGCAGCCCTGCTCCCTTAGACTCTTGCTCTAATGTACAAAATCCTACCAAGCAACATTTCACTGGAAACAACAAAGATTGAGGATCAGGCATCAGTTTCACAGGATAGCTGGCTATCCACAGGAAGAATGGTTTGTGTAACGTGTTTTTCACAAATCTAGGCTTACATTTCTCTTTTAAAACAGGGGAGTCATGCTTGACCACACTGAGCCTAAATACAATGGCTTCCACATGAAAAGATGCCAGGACAGACTGCTGCCATATTTTGGGCTCATGGAATACAATTTTCTTAAACCTTAAATGAATTTGCATTTAAACACGTACTTATTAGTTTTACTTCAGTGTTTCAATCTTCTGACCTAAAATTTACCTCCATACTTTGTGTAAACTGACCATCAAGACTGGAAGGAACTGTTTGTTACAATTCAAAAGTAACTTATAAAGAAACAAGGAGAAGTACTTGTTACAGTTTAGGGGATGCTACATGGTTGCATACTCATTCAAGGCACCAGAAATAAGACCACTTCTATTCCCGCTGCCAGAAAGAACCTTATACAAAATGACAAGAGATCAGTTTACTTCTATGCTATGCAGACTATGAGCGATCCCACCAGACTGGATAGGCCTAACAGTCTCACTAAATGGCAGGAAGGCAGTGCAGACTAAAGGAGTAATTAGTCGCTCAAAGAATGCAAACAAGCTCACCTTCATAAGAACACAGAGCCGAAGTCACACTGGGCTAGACGGAGGAGGGCCTGTCACTGACGAGCTGCATGCTTCACAAGACAGGACAGGCTGGAGTTGTGTTCTAGGAAAATGTCTCCTTACAAGCAAAACATGCTTGGAGAAGACAAGAAGTAAAACTAAGTGTGAACATCAAAGCTTATGGCAAAAATCCTTTAAGGCCAAACCGAAGCTGACTCTTCGGCCTTTACCACCTCTCTGAAAGTCACGCCACAAGCTGTATGCTTTTTCTGGACAGCTTCTTGCCATTACCGCTTTCCTGGACTGACAGAGATTAAAACTTCGTGTGAGATCCTGTAAGCTGTAAAGCCTTAAGCAGCAGTACGCACGAAGGGCACGTGGGACCCAGCAGAAGCACGCTCTCATCACGGTTCTCTCCTTAAAAGTGTGTTTGTCTTTGTGTCTAACATGGCATGCTGTCCTTTTGGATGGAGGTCAGACAACTTTTGGCAGTTGGTTTTGTCCTTCCACAGTGGGTTCCCAGGACCATACACAGGTCACCAGGCTTACACAAGTGCATCTGTCTACCCACTGAGCCATTTCACTGCCCCACTGTTCACTTTCACAATGGGACAAGGAGACCAGAGGCAGGATCACCCAGCCCCATTCTTGTCACTGCTCCAAGGCTTAGCTTTGGGGGCTTCTTAGCACACCTCTGGCCTGCTGTCTTGTTCCCTATGCATTGGTATGTGTTCCTTTCCCCTAACCTGTACTTTCTTTACGGTGCTTAACTTCGTGGAGAGCTTAAAGAAGAGCCACCAGAAGAGCCTACCGGCAGGTGGGAGAAAACAATACAATCCCAAGATGCAAACCAGAAGAGGGCAGGACACGTGTGAATACAGACAAGCAGCAGGAAGCCTGGAAGCACTGAGCCGTAACAGCTACATGTGCTCACACATTTCCTTTACTTGTTGAGGTCTGACATAGGTATCAGCTTCTCCATCTTCAAAGGTGACTAAAGACTAGCTCAGAAGGCAAAAGGCCACTCTTCAATGCAATGCCTATTTTGTAACTGTGAAAATCAATCAATCAATCTCAATCTCTCTCTCTCTCTCTCTCTCTCTCTCTCACACACACACACACACACTTTAATAAAAAGCAGACCAGAAAAAGGAACATACTAAGTTTACACTCCAGTCACGTGGCAGGTAAAACTTGGCATCCACCTGTAATCTGAATACTTTGGCTGAGGCAAAAAGTTTGCACTAGAAGCCAGTGGGGCTCTACTGTAAGATGTTGTCTAAAAAATGGGAGTCCATGAAAGTCCTTCAAGCAAGTACTGCAGCCCCAGCCCGCATTTGAGCAGGTTATGGATTACAGCCTTTGTTATCCATGCTCCCTGGGAGCTTCCTGTTCTTTCCAGAGTGCTGTGCACAGCACACCAAGCACACTTACAAGATCCAACAGGATAAATTGTACCTGGGTAACAAATAAAATACAATGTTCCACCGTTCTCCAGACACCAAAGGACTAAACCACATTTAAACAACTTAGCACTCAGAAAGTATTCAAAGGCACCCCAACACCACTGGTCCAGAAAAAGCCTGACCTGCAGTCTTGGTTCTCCCTCACCCCCTAATAAAACTCTTCGAGCATCTCATCATCTGCTTCCCAGCAGGAGCTATCAATTTAATGAGATGTGATTCTAAATGTGGAAACAAAAGCATGCATGAATTAAACAGGCCAAGTTCAGCAAGAGAAAACTTACAACCAACCACACAACTACACTTAGGCCACATTAAGAACATGAAGACAACTCACTTGCTAGGTTATAAACAGCGTACAAATTCTCAAGTTTGTGTTACCATTCAGAATTATGTACATGTGTGCACAAGTGTCAAACAGGCCACTGGCTGGTTTTTATATAGTTTTAAAAGTTCAGTTTACTCTCCAAAACCTATATATATACTGAAATATTTTTCAAATGTATTATTTTTAATCTAGTAGATGACAAACACTATGTGCAGACTCAATACATCTGGATCTCTTGGTACAGACTAAAACAGCAAGGTCTCTGGATACTAGCAGCATCACTGTACCAAAGCAGAGTAAAATACTTGTGTTTGTCTTTGAGACAGGGTTTCTGTGTAGTCTCGGCCATTCTAGAACTTGCTCTGGGGGTCTACCTGCCTCTGCTTCTTGAATCCTGGCATTAAAGGCACATCACTGCCTGGAAAATTCTTAATCTTATATTCATAACTACCTTAAAAAAATAAAGTTAAATTGTAAACAGGTTAGCCTGTAACGGGCAAGGATCAAACAGTATATAAAATGATTTCTTTCAAAGAGTATTTCACCCTAACAGAATCTTACTACCTCAGCAACATTATATCCCCACTGTCAAATAACATCACAGTCTATACAATGCACAACCTGATCTCACTCTAACGGCTGCTCTCCACTCTCACCATGGACTCAAGGCTGCCACTCACAAGCCTAAAATGACTACCCCACACACACTCACACTCCTACTCACCCGGTCACCCCCACCCTGCTTAGCTTTTACTATCTGCTCCTGTTCCTCTCTCCACAACACTAGACACCTCCCCATTCCTCAACCCTCTCCCCACAGAGGTTACTCACAATACAGTAAGCACTTAATATCTACCCTAAGATTATGCAATACACGTATTTTCTCTAGAAGGTATCATAATCTTGTTTAGAGCAGAGGCTTTGGACACTTTTTTTTTTTTTTTAAGTTTTCCCAGACAGGGTTTGTCTATGTAGCCCTGGCTGTTCTGGAACTCACTCTGTAGACCAGGCTGGCCTGGAACTCAGAAATCCGCCTGTCTCTGCCTCCCAAGTGCTGGGAATAAAGACGTGCACCACCACTGCCTGGCTTTGGACACTTCTTTACAAAATGTTGCCTTGCTTTAGTGTTAGTACTTTAGAACCAACACAAGAATCTCACAGTACCATTCACAAGTACATCAGCAATTTCAATTTGGAGCTGGAGAAAAAGCTCAGGGCTGGCCTAGCATGTGTAGGACCTGGGCTCAGTCTCCCCCTCAGCTCAGGGTGTGGTGGGAGCACACCAGGCATGCAAAGAAAACTCGGCCAGAGAACCTGTCCCACAAACATGTGGACAACGAGGTTCTTCCTCTCCAAAAATGTGCAAGTAAAGACATTAAAAAAAATGCTAAAAGAAAAAAAGTTTTCCCCCAAACAAACTCAACATACATATCTAGATTTCTATTTATTCCCCAAAATGAACCATTGGAGAAATGCTAGTTCTAGTTTTTTCTAAAGCCTGGTAGTCTTACAAACTAGAAAATTCTGAAAAACCAAAACAAGGAGTATCTGACACTGGAGCCAGTCTGAAAGCTGATTTCAACAGGACAGATAGCAGTACAATCTAGCAGTACTGGACTCAAGAGCCCATATGGACTCACATAAGTGAATGAGCAGCCTCCATAGACCTCCAAGTTTACACAGACCACTTCTCAGCATCCAGAACTCAGCAAGAGGCAGAGACAGAGCAAGGTCCTTACGGTCCATACAACAGAAGCCATTAGAAATCCCGATGCAGAGCGAGGTTGGTGCACGCCTGTAATCCAAGCAGGTGGAAGCAGGAAGACCGGAGAACAGGCTGGGCGATACGAGACAGTGTCTCAGAAACAAAACCACAAATAGTTATGGAAAGACTGTACCATCAACACTGAAGACCACACCCACACAAACATAAATAGCATGTGACTTAAGTCTATCTCTGTAGGAAACATTTCAAACTTGGGTCTATTCTGTACACAAGAAATGAAGGTGAAAAGTGGTTGCAAAAATAAAACTCAGCTAATTAAAAGAACACTAAAAGTGTTTTACTTACTGTTTTTATAAAGAGCTTACACTGACTGTAACTGGCAATCTCATTAATAAAGCATGTATTGTGAATCAAACATACAGATGCTTTATTATGCACTGGGAATTGGCACTACTTCTAAAGGTTTCACAGAAAACTTAGGCTAGCCTAAAGAATTCACTATGTACAGTGACATTACATATGTCCTGCCTTTTGGTTCACCACTGTTGTACATAGAAATGAATTCATTCAGTCTTGGTTATTTAAGTATGGCATTTTAGTTAGTTTAGACAATGCTTGATCGATATATTATAGAAAAAGGGATATTATATCCATCACTAAAGCAAGCAGTGTGCTCCATGAGCAAATAATGAAAAGCAATGGTTGGGGCTTTGTGGGGGGGGGACCAGAAGTTTTAGATGTTATCTTATGCCATGTCTCAAGTTGAAATTACTCTACAATACCTTTGAAACATTTGTAATATAAATCCCAAAGTCACAGGGCACGTGACTGGTGGCACATGACTTTAATCCCACCACTCAGGGAGTAGAGGAAGGAGATCCAGGACAGCCACAGCTTCACAGAGAAACCCTATCTCAAAAACAAACAGACCAAACCAAACCCTATACCACCACCACCACCCAAAACACTTGAGGTCTTGCCTCAAGTGTTGCTGTTCATAAGGGGTTAACCACCCTGTCTGGCAACTGGCCTAAGTATTTTGTTGTTCTTGATGGTAACGTCAATTTTTTCCTTCTAGTACACTGTACACAGCAAGATTTCAGAATGACACTTTGTTTACTCTCAGGCAGTATCTTATAGACAGTCAGATATAGGGAAAACAATGGCCAATGAAAGAACTATAAGACTTGTCATCCTTTGGATTAAAAATCGGAGGGGGAGGAGGGGGAAGAAGTGATGTAAAGACCTCTTAAAAGGTACAAGAAATTAGACTAGTTTCGTTTTCTTTAACATCTTCTTTAATAAGACATTACAGCACACGTGAGGGCTCAAGTGTGTTAGCTAAACATGGGGATGAGAATGGAAACAAGTTTAATGTGAGCCCCATTCCTTTTGACAACTAACATACAGAGTACAAACAGATCAGTCCCCTCTTGCTATTTTATATCACCTTTGAAGACAGCAAAACAGTTTTTAAACAAACTCGTCTGCTAAGGGACTCTGCAAACTAAATTACAAAGATGTTCGAGTTGTCATTTCCTCCTTACAGCAGATTTAACTGAAGCACAGGATAGGACCGTGCTGGCAATCCCCACGCTCAGAGTGAAGAGCCATCACCTACTCCCTATCACTGAGATACAGAGTGAAATATGGTGTCTTCAGCTGCTCAGAAAACAGTTAAATACAAGACTGAAAATGTTTTATTCTGAATTACAACAGTGAAACAAACAAAAAGATTTAAACCAAAAATTTCGATCAGGCTCTGAATAACCAGTTTGTCACTAAAAGAAACCGTACATCTGCATAAAGCACTTTCGAAAGCTCTAAAATTGCCATTTAACTAGAATGTAAGATCCACAAGAAAACTGGTAAAACTCTAACTCTAGTCAGCAACATTTTAGCAAACAGTGGATACCAAGTGTGAGGCAGAAAATTAAATAAACAGAGGGACTGTACTTCTGTGAGGGAGGCTGGGGACAGGGCTGCTGTGCAGACTACAAGCACTAGACTGTCCCTTGAGTCACCTTCCTTCAAACACAGCCGAATGAGCCAGGTGGTCAGAGTATGCTAAGCTGTCCACTAACTGCCCAGGCTACATCACGAGGGATCCGTTTGTTATCCACAGGTCAGGGCCACAGTTCTAAGCAGCTGTCAGTACGTAATGTTCTTCCCATTACGTCAGTGTCTAAACTTAAGCTGAGTTCCAGCAGACTTGCTTGTAACCTACACCAGCAGAACTAGTTAGTCTTCCTTCACCGCAGACTTTATCTTATCCTACAATGCTCTGCTCCTTCAGGGGGAAGTCAGACTAGACAGCCTTTGAATTCAGGAGCCAGCACTAAGGCTCTAAAATTAGAGTTTTATTTGAAAGACAAAGAATGTTCTGCGAATTAATCTGAAACAAATCATTCTATTCTTCTTCTTGTTAAATGTAAAAATTGACTCATAAAACTAGCTAGATAACTTCAGAATCTTTCAAAAATTATAGTTCAATTTCAAATGGAAGAATTTGAACAATTTGCAAAGACATAGGCCTTTATAGGTCATACTTATTCCTTCACACATTGTCCAGAAGGGCTGGCTCACTGGCAACTACCAATTGTATGAATTGAATCTGTCATCTACAATGACTCCCAGATGGACATACAGGAAATGATCCGAAGTGGGGAATGATGTGTAGCTGTAAATACACGGAAGCAGCAGATCAGCCATTCTTTAACCCGCATCAGCTGCCAATAGAATCATGTGCACGATTTAATGAATGAGTCTGCTCTAGTTTAACAAACCTGCCACTGAGCTGAGAAAGGGAGAGAATTGCTCTTGCAACACTGGCTGATCAATTCATTTTTATAAGGCAAATAATAAAGTTAGAACAGAATTTCTAGAACCATTTATCCTGTGGTGTTGTAAAATCAAAGCACTACTTTATTAATGAGTTATTTTACACAATATGAACATCAATATAATTACAATTGTAAAAAAATTTATAACAAGAATGGACTGATTTTTCAGATTTCCACATCAGAGTCAACTGTACATTTACACAGAATTGTCTTTGCATGAAGCCCAAAGGGAACAGCATAAAAATGAGTGTTTCTGTAGCCCCTTTATTGTTTGCTGATCAACAGTTTGTTTAAAAAAGCAGCTGCAGGTTTGTTACCTAAGGTCTGAGACAGTAGAGAGTCAAGGTGTCATGATTCACCTGTAAGACACAAGAAAAGGCTTCAGTAACTGCAATGACTGACAAGCATTTCAAATACCTAAAATAAAAGACTATCAAGATATCAGTCTCGGAAGGAAGGAAGGAAGGAAGGAAGGAAGGAAGGAAGGAAGGAAGGAAGGAACTCTCAAACACACATGCATATGTACTACACCATTTAAGAGGGCAAGAAATCCATCTATACATGAAATTAAAAATAACTTCAGGGCTGGCGAGATGGCTCAGCGGGTAAGAGCCCTGACTGCTCTTCCAAAGGTCCTGAGTTCAAATCCCAGCAATCATATGGTGGCTCACAACCACCCTAATGAGATCTGACGCCCACTTCTGGTGTCTGAAAACAGCTACAATGTACTCATGAATAATAATAAATAAATCTTAAAAAAAAAAAGGTCTTCCCTAATTTAAAAATAAAAAAATAATAAAAAACCAACAACTTCAAAGGAGTTTCTAAGGAGCATGCCTGTATTTTGCTCTATATTTTAATACAGAAAAGCTCTGCCTAGCACTGTAATAAGAACAGTAAGAACAGAGTCACTAAGCTGCTCCGACTTTCAGGGAGAAGACCCTTGTGCCTTTGAAATGATGGTTTTCTTACAGCTGACAAGTCTTTCATGCTTTGCTCAGAGTTGTCCAGCATTCACTCATCCTCTCCCCCCTACTTTTGGTATAGTTGCAAAAAACCTGAATGTTTCAAAGGCATAAAAAGAGAAAGGGTACAGAGAAAAGGGCCGTTGCCAATTGTAAAGTATTCTAGTACATACAACCCATGACACTATTATTTAACTTTAGTTCAAAAGACATTAAAAGTAAAAGTCTTTGCTAGAGGCAGAAATCCATTCCATAGCTGAGGAGATACAGTTTTGCTCCTATATTCAAAACCAAGAACAAAAACCCAATAGAAAGACCAATTACCTGTAAACAACTTTATGCCTGAACATCAGCCAATTCTGGAGGAAGTGGAGTCTTAGGGTGCTTGCTCTCAAAGTGCTGCTTGAAGGTCTTGGGGTCTGGCATTTGTGTCTAATTTAGAAAGTGTGCAAAAGAAAAGAAGCAGACTTTATGTAGGAGAACAATACATATAGCCTATAAAAAAAAAACAACTTTGAACTTGCTTATGCTAGACTATTACTGCAAAATTGTTTTAAATTTCTACTTGTGACTGGTAAATGAAAAAGTATCTTACAAAAAGGAAATTAGTTCCTAACACTTCACATATGAAGAGGAACACCACATAAAATCAAGTATTTTCTGTCATTAATAGCACACAGAAAGCATTTACTCATTAAGCATGTTCTATGAATTTTCACAGAACCTTGCTTCTATTGTGCTTAATTTACCTGCCTGCAACACTGAAGCCCAGAGCTTACTCTGCCTGAGAGCTATGTTCCAACTCAGTTCTAGGTTCTCCTAGCTGCATGTGACACAGAGTACAACAGTGACTTCCCTCAGGGACTGGGGAGACGATCCAGCAGGTATAAGAGGATCTGGATGTGGATTCTCAGCATCCACATAAAAGCTGGGCATGGGCACACATTTCATGACCCTAGAGCTACTGGAACAGAAACAGGGATCGCCACAGCTTGTGGGCCAGCCAGTCTAGCCAACTGGTGAGCTGTGGGTTCAGGGTTAGGGTTACAGATGACACCTGATATCACCATTACCAAGGCTAGAGATTCCCTCTCTTCAGGCGAACCTTTATGTGGTTAGGAATTCCTATTTCATTTGTAAAGATTTCAACAAATGATTACCTTCAGTCTAGCAATCATGTCGTATCAAGATCCCTTCCCATCCATACCAACAATCTTTATCTAAGTACAGGGCTTAAAAATACTATCTATATACACCAGACCAACCCTGTTTTTTCCTCTAGCACTTCCTCAACCTCAAGGGTGGTGAACTCACACAGAGGCTAGCCTTTAAAGCTAGACTGCCTAGACCCTCTCTCTTCTTACTTGCTGAATCGCCTGCACACCTTATGCTTGTCACTTGTAAGATGAACACCTGCACATGGAGAAGGAAGCAGCACACTCACTGGCTGCTGTGTGGACTAAATATGACTACAGGTACACATGGCAAACACTCCAACAACTCTTTAAACTTGTTAATTCTACTAAGAGCCCTCAATGTGAATATATGTGGTATCATATATGCCCACACTGCATCTGGTGGAGATGGAGTTAAAAACCTATTATACAGGCACTGTTACTTTTGGCAGCCCTGTTCAAGGTTTAGCCTTATCCACACTAAGAATGCATCCAAAGTGAATTGATAATAAACTCCACGAGGAGGACACCTTTATTCTACAAAGGGCAGGATACTGTTTTATCTACATTTTCCCAGCTAGCATTTAGAGAAATGTGCATGGCCAAGGAAAAATGTTTCTTGAATGGGTGACTGTAGATGATATCCTAGGAAAAAGCCACTCTCACATCTACTAGTTCAAATAAAGCATCCATTTCATTGTAGGGAAACTTTAACCTATCCATTTTACAGGGTGAGAACTAGCTACAGGAAAGCAACGCCTTGGGCTCCTTCCTTACCCTACAGACGGTGCAGGTGTATATTAAGGCAGCTTTGGCAGCAGCCTTTTGGTCATGTCCTTGTTTCTTCTTCTGTCCAGCCTGCTTTTTGGCATTTTTCTGCTGAGACTGAATCTTCTGCTGTCCACGAGCCATATCTAAAAACAAAAGATTAGCACCAGAGTGACTTCTTCATCCTACTACAGAGCAGTTTAAGCATAGTAACATTCTCAGAGTTGACTGCTTAAATTTCAGACATGGTCAGGAAGCGGCGTGAATGGATTCTCAAAGTCACACAATGCCGCTAGATGACAAATGAGTATATTTCTCACAATGTATGCGCAACAGCATCAAAAGTATGTATATCAATGTATAAAAGGATGTTTACAGAACCTGTTCTAAAATCAGACAGTTCAAATAGCATTGGTAAAAACAGGTAACACACAGACACACAGAGGAATGCCAGGCAGCATTAAAAAAAAAAAAAAAAAAAAAAAAAAAAAAAAAAAAAAAAAAAAAAAAAAAAAAAAAAAAAAAAAAAAAAAAAAAAAAAAAAAAAAAAAAAAAAAAAAAAAAAAAAAAAAAAAAAAAAAAAAAAAAAAAAAAAAAAAAAAAAAAAAAAAAAGGCAGAGGCAGACAGATCTCTGTGAGTCTGAGGTTAGCCCATTCTCCATATAGTTCCAGATCAGCCAGAGCTACAAAAAGACACCCAGTCTCAAAAACAAACAGAATAAATTATTTCTATAA
Source organism: Mus minutoides (assembly GCA_902729485.2). Taxonomy (NCBI): domain Eukaryota; kingdom Metazoa; phylum Chordata; class Mammalia; order Rodentia; family Muridae; genus Mus; species Mus minutoides. Next base: position 61,184 of record LR751443.1, on the reverse strand, counting down.
AGTTTGTATCTCTATGTCAAGGAAAGAAGCCATACTGTATAAAGTTCAAAACAGGCAAAACCACAGTTAAGGAGGTCACTTTGCTATTTATGGAGTAATGAACGGGAAGAAATGACAAAAGCATTCAGAGGGTGCTGAAAATATTCTTTATCTTAAACCAGGTAATGATTATAAAAGTGTATTTGTTTAATAATAATAATGATCAACACACAGCTAGGCATGGAGGTGCCTCCCTACCTGAGCAGTTGGGAAGGAAGCAGAAGGAGGAGGACCACATGGCCTGGCCAACTTGGTCCACAGAGCAAGGCCACATCTCACTCACCCCAACAGACCTCCATGCTTACTGCATATGTACAGACAGTTATGTTTTTTTTCCTTTCACTTTACATGTAACCTTCAAAAGTTCGATACTCCAAAGTTGAGTCTCCCTTTGTGATTTGATTACAAAGGTAGTTTCTCCCTGCTAGCATCCACTACTGTGACTTATAATTTGCACAACATTTTAAAATAAGTGCTGTCATCTAATCCTGGAAGAGATGTAAGGACACAGCAACTCCTTTTAGTACTGAGGTTTCAGTAAATTATTGTACTATCCAAAGTTTTCCTTAAGAGTTCTTCTTTCCTGCACAGAAACACAAACACCTACACTTATTTGTGTGCACGCAGATACACAGGCTCCACAGAGCATTTGTGAGTCTGTTCTTCTACAACTTGCGTTCTGGGGATCCAACTCAGACCCTCAGGCTTGACAGAAAGCACCTTCACCAGCTGAGCCACCAAACACATTGCAAAGACAAATTAGAACCCTGGTGTGAGGGTACCTTTTACAAAGCTGAAAGGTTCTTTCTATTCTTCACTACTAATGGCCTGGAGTAAACAAAAATGAGTTAAAACAATTGTCACTTAAAAGAATTATTTTCCTGTTAAAACCAGACTTCTGGTTAGACAGCACAAATTAAACCTGTTCACACAGCATCTACCAGAGTAGTGCTTTGAAGCACAATAAAAATTAGGTCCAATGCCACTTTGAATAGCACTGTAATTACATTTTAAACTTTGAAATCACTAAAAGATGAATGTACAAGGGACGGTACTATGAAGAGGGTTGGCCTTGTCTGCCTGCAATCCTCCTTAGCTACTGGATATAAAGTCAAAAGTGTTTCACAGACAGTCAAGCTCTCCTTCTCATCCCCCACCACAATGGAAACTAAACAAACACACACGTACTAGACACATTCCCACTAGTATTACTTAGTAAACTGGAAGTCCATCCAGTCTTTCACCAACCATGAGAATGTTTAATATGCCAGCCTAATAAAAACTCGATTCCCACCCAAGGCAAATATAAACTGTTTGTCATAAAAATTATATTTCATTTTTGTGTTTTTAAACCAATGCCATATCAATTCTAAGTTTCAATAGTATATTGGGGGGTTGTCTCACTACATATCTCTGGCTGGCCTGGAACTCACAGAGATCTGCCCGCCTCTGCCTCCTAAGGGTTGGGATTTTAAGGCCTGTGTCACTTCACCATGTTCCAATGGCATATTTAAAAGTATATTTTGATGGTGGATCTTCAATACATGAACACCAATGCTTTGAAACATTCCTTAAAAAAAAAATACTGGCCGGGCGTGGTGGCACACGCCTTTAATCCCAGCACTCGGGAGGCAGAGGCAGGCGGATTTCTGAGTTCGAGGCCAGCCTGGTCTACAAAGTGAGTTCCAGGACAGCCAGGGCTATACAGAGAAACCCTGTCTCGAAAAAACAAAACAAAACAACAACAAAAAAAATTGTATGTGGGTACATTGTCGCTGTCTTCAGACACACCAGAAGAGGGCATCAGATCCCATTACAGATGGTTGTGAGTCACCATGTGGTTGCTGGGAACGGAACTCAGGACCTCTGGAAGAGAAGTCAGTGCTCTTAACCACTGAGCCATCTCTCAGCCCTGAAAACACTCTTAATGTCCCCCTGTCTTAGTATCAGACCTTTACTATTACTAGATCATTCTGATTGTCTAAAACATCTTAACTCTTCCATAGAGCATCGCTTATGTATGTGAAGATATTACTTGGTGAACAGACCTTAAGGGTTTTATGCTTGCTTTTTTTTTTTTTTAGTTTTTCGAGACAGGGTTTCTCTGTATAGCTCTGGCTGTCCTGAAAGTCACTTTGTAGACCAGGCTGGCCTTGAACTCAGAAATCCACCTGCCTCTGCCTCGAAAGTGCAGGGATTAAGGGCGTGCGCCACCACGCCCAGCTTATGCTTGCTTTTTTAAATTACAAAACCTCACATCAGTAATTCCAGAACTTTCCTTGCCATTTAAGAATTAAAGCAGCTACTTTGATAACCTTTTCATGAAGCGTGCTGTAAAAACAATGCCATCAGATAAGCAAAAACTATTTTTAATTTTTGCGTTTAGGGTTTCTCCTAAAACACAACAGAACACCTAAGATTTAACCCATTTTCTTTACCACCAACAACGGTTACAAAAAGGCAAACGCTTCAATAAACACAAAATGTAACACTAGGCAAAGGAGATCTGTTCTAACAGGCTAGCTGAGTGGGGCAGGCCCCTAACTTCTGACAGCACAGTGGCACGGATTTCCTTTCTGAAAGCAGAAGTGCAAACGATCCAACCACCTGCTTTCGAACAGCTCAACTTACAATTCGCTCTCGACCAGCCCATGGAGTTTTTGACAAAATCTTACGTATAAACCGCTCCCTGATTAAGTGGGACAAACTGAAGGGCAACAAATCGTTTGCAAACAGTTACCAGCTGATTTTTAATAAAAGTCTTAGCTTTCCCAGGAGGCTGCAAATGAGCTACGAACCAGGAAGAGTTCTTGGAATACCAGGACTCTTGAGAAGGAGGCCCTAAGGGGCCGCTTAAAGCGAAATAACTTACTCTGAGGCCGGGGAGCCAGGAAATGGGCTCACGCTCAGCAACCAGCCAGAGCAAGGGGCCCAGGCCGGCTCCGCGGCCCGATCCCAGCTCTCAACAGCCATTCGCAGGCAGACTCAACCCTACGGCTGCAGCCCGGCCCGCCCGAGGCCTCGGCGGCCCTGAGCCCCGCGCCCGCTCCGCCGGGAGTCCGCCGCCCGCCCCGGCCTCCCGCCGCCGCGTGCCTCCCGCCCCGGCTCCCGCGTCCTGCGGCGCCGCTCACCCGGGCCGGGCCGGTCTGGCGTCCGAGAGACCGCGCAGCGCGAGAAGAGCTGGGCAGGACGAGCAGGGAAGGAAGGGTCTAGCCCCGCACCGCTTGGGGCCTCCGCCACCCGCAGAGGAAGGAGCGAGCAGAGCCGGGAGCACAACAGCCCGAGCCTCGCACACCCGCCGCAGCGCGCGCCCGCCGCGCCTGAGCCCGAGGCAGGCCCGTCGCTCGTGCCCGCGCACGCCGCGCCGCACTCCCAGTCGCCTTAGCGCCGCCTGCTCGCCCGCGCGGTCCCTCCCCTTACCTTCCTGCAGCGGCTCTGCTCCGCCCCTCCAGTCTGCCCGCGTCCTTCCGGTCTGCAGGCCAATGGCAGCTCTCCCCTGTTACATAAGCGCGCGGGGGCGGGGCCTAGGACGGGAACTGCGGGGTCCACGCCCGCCCCTCAGCTTCCCGCCCGCTCCCTCCGTGCTGCTTCTGTGCGTCCCGCTGCCCTTGCGGTGTGTGACCTCCGCTCTGCGGGCGGCTGTCGGCCGAGTGGCTCCGCAGGCACTCCTTCGTTTTTCACTCACCCGGCCTGGCCTTCGCCCCGCCGCCCTCGTTCTTCCCTGGCCAGCCGGGAGCCCTGTAAGGCGCTAGCCGGAGCGGCTGGGGAGTCGCGCCCGGGGCCCCGCGTGGCCGCCGCTCGGCCATGACCCCCTGCCAGACTCGCTGCCATTGTTCCCTCACTGGTTCCGTGCTCAGGGTATTTTGACTTACCAGGGACTTTCACATGGAGACTTGAGCCTGAAAATCCGGCTAAATCCTACCGTGCCCGCTTGGCCTGTGCAGGCTGGCTATTGGATTGCTAATATTTGGGGAAAGAATAAAAGGTCGATCCCCGCCTCCACTTGATTTAGATAACAGTGAACTTCAGATACCTTATTAAGAGTGATTGCAATTCTAACAACGAGAACGTCTAATGGTGGTTAGAAATGGCGTTGTAAATCTCTGCATTTGTTGCCCTGTACCTGCAACAAGTTGCTCCCCATTAGATCTAATTAGGTTATAGGTATACTGCTTTTGTGGCCTTAAAAAAATCATTAAGTGGTTCAGACTGTCCTAGAACTGACCCTTTCACCTTCACAGGAACTACATGACTATGTGTCGCCATGCCCAGTTAGAATCTCAAATTTGCCTGTCAGTAGCAAGAGAATTAGTTGACTATGAGGATAGTCTACTTGAACTATGATAACCCTGTCACAAGATTGTTTAAAATAGCCAGAAAGGTGCAACGCAGCTGGGCCACGATTGAAGTGGGATCATCTTTGATTCATTTCACTTTATGCTCACAAGTGTTTAAGTTTTGTTACTGTTGCTGATGGTAATCTGTAAGTTTATTTTTATTACTGTGTAGCCATTGACCAACAAAGTGCTGAAAAACATATTGAACAGAATGTGTCTAAAGAGGTTTGAAACAGAGATGTCAAGAAGCTATAACATAGTTACTAAAGGTGTCCACATTTACTGTTGTATTAATCTGCCTTCTGGGTTGAGTCTTGGAGGATCTAGACTTGGGAAATACAAAGAGCTGTTTGCTGGAACTAGACTGTGAAATCTGCAGGGGTGGGGTGGGGTCTGAAGTCTTGTGAAGTAGGATTGGTTTGTTGCTTTTTGTGCTGTGGCCTGGGGAAATACTCAAAAGCTAGTATTCCTTGAGTTTTTATTCATATCTCCTGCAGGAACCTGACAAAAGCTGTAGGTGGAGTTAGTTTTCTCTCTCTGGACAGGACTTTGTTAACTGGGGTCTGTGGGGAGTCACTAGGTGTTTAGTGGTAGCTCTGCCTTGAGGATACTTAATAGATGTTCCCTGGGGAATCCAAGTTCACAGCAGTAAACTCCAGTGTCTTCCTGCTATGCCTCTTACCCGCACACCTTCTGCTGGAGCTTTTTTCGGGTTTTTTTTTTTTTAATTTATTTATTATATGTAAGTACACTGTAGCTGTCCTCAGATACTCCAGAAGAAGGCATCAGATCTCATTATGGATGGTTGTGAGCCACCATGTGGTTGCTGGGATTTGAACTCTGGACCTTCAGAAGAGCAGTTGGCGCTCTTAACCACTGAGCCATCTCTCCAGCCCCCTTTTTTCGGTTTTTTAAGACTGCCACCCAGGCCGGGCGTAGTGGCACATGCCTTTAGCCTTTAATCCCAGCACTTGGGAGGCAGAGGCAGGTGGATTTCTGCTTTCAAGGCCAGTCTGGTCTACAGAGTGAGTTCCAGAACAGCCAGGGCTACACAGAGAAACCATGCCTTGAAAAACAAAACAAAAAACAAAACAAAACAAAAAAGCCCCCAAACCCTGCCCCCCAGGTCTCTTGTCTCATCTATGCTTTTTATCCTTGGAGGAGTCTAGCTCACTCCCTTGTTAAGCACTATTGCCTAGAGAATATGGTGTAATGGGAATTGTATGTGGTGCTTAGGACATTTGAAATATACAGGGGAAGTATGAAGCTGGAGTGGGTATGCTTGAGCATGTGTGTGGTGACAGTGGGTAAAAGGCGGGGCCTCTGCTTTGCCACCAGCTGGTGTAGTGTCAGGAAAGTGACAGCAAACTAGACATGAACGCTTATGTTTCTGTGCACATTCCTGCATTTAGTTATGAATGCTACAAGTACTTCTGGTAACATTTTCCCTTTTCTGCTTATAGGAGGTCACTTTAAGATATTATGCAACAAGAACTTGCTGATTTGCTATCCAAAATCCACCTCATGAAATGAAACTGCTTCTTTGGAGATGAAAGATGACAGGCTTATTAATCTGTTTGGATACGTGTTGGGGTTCCTGAGATGAGGGAATTGGTGAGTTCCCAGCATATTCATTTTCAATACATAAATTATGCCGGGTGTGGTGGCACATGCCTTTAATCCCCTTTAAACCACACAGAGGCACAAGTGTGACACTTGGGAGGCAGAGGCAGGCAGGCGGATCTCTGAGTTCAAGGCCAGCCTGGTCTACAGAGTGAGTTCCAGGACAGCCAAGACTACACAGAGAAACCCTGTCTTGAAAAAACAAAACAAAACAAAAACAAAACAAAACAAAAACAAAACAAAACAAAACAAAAACAAAACAAAACAAAACAATACATAAGTTATTTGAAGGATTTTTTTTTTCAGTGTATCTGTTGTGGGTTGATACCTAACTTAATAAAGTGGTGTGGGGGAGAAGGGGTATTAGAAAACAAAAGAGAAAAGGTCCAAGCTGGGTATTGAAGCTCACACCTGTAATCCTAGCACCCAGGAGAATGAGACGGGAAGATGGATAGCCACGGATTTGAGAGGCTATGTAGTGAGTTCAAGGGCAGCCTGAGCTATGTATCAGATCCTGTTTAAAAAAAAAACAACAAAGCAAAACAACACAACCACACTGATAACAACCATACAGTCTCCCTGTGGGGCTCCTGTCTCTGTAGTGCTTCCCTTAGAGCCAGCCGTACAACCATAGGAAAAGCCACACTGCTAACAACCGTACAGTCTCCCTGTGGGGCTCCCCTTAGGAAAAGCCACCGTGGTTGCTCTGCTGCCTCCTCTTTCCCTGCACACCTTCTGCTTGAGGCTTTTTGAGACTGCCACCCAGATCCTCTTGTCTCCTCTACGCTTTTGAGCCTTGAAGGAGTCTTGTTCAGTCTCTTGGCTCTGAATGTCACACTCCCTTGAGACAACGCCTGCATCTCCAGCTCTCATTCCAGCCTCTCCTGTGAGTTTGTGTTGACAGTCCAGGTGCCCACTGCTCACTTCAGCCTTGATGCTTTATAGATGCTTCACATTAGTGCCAGACTGTACTGGCTCTGTGAAGCCATCGACTTAAGAAATGTTTATGTGCAGTAGCACTTTAAAACATGCTGCCAGGTGAACNATGATGACATACTTTTGGTTGTAAGGCAAATCTTGATTTCAGTAAAATTAAAAGAAGTTTAAACAGTAATTTGGATATTAGAAATGCATCAAAAAGAGTAAAGTCCTTAGGCATGGCCTTACCAAGAGAGACTCCAAGCTTGTATTCTGAATACCAAGCAGCATTGATGAAGGACATTGCAGAAGATCTAAGTAAACAGAAAGGCAAAGGTGCCTTAACTTTGTCGGTCAGAAGATTCAGAAATATACCCATGTCAGTAATCTCTGCATTGATCTAGAAACTGATGTACAAATTAAGTGTAGGCCTGACCAAAATCCTGCTAGCATCTTTCTATATGTTGGAGACCCCATCTAAATTATGGGAGCTGAAAGTACTAAGTACTCTTTTTTATTTATTTATTTAAAGATTTATTTATTTATTACATATAAGTACACTGTAGCTGTCTTCAGACACACCAGAAGAGGGCATCAGATCTCATTACAGATGGTTGTGAGCCACTATGTGGTTGCTGGGATTTGAACTCATGACCTCTGGAAGAGCAGTCAATACTCTTAGCTGCTGAGCCATCTCTCCATCCCCGACAAAGTACTCTTAAAACTTGATGAAACATACTTCCCAATTTCAAAACTTACTACAAAGCTATGTCCTTGGTATACATGGTAGAGGCAGGATGGCTGTACACATCAGTTCATGGGAGTGAGAGTCCTGGCCTCATAATACCTCTGTGCTTTGTCCTGTCACCACTGTTGCCACCACTGTGACAGAATACCTGAGGACAGTGTCTCTGTTAGCATGACCCATTGAGAATGGCTAGGCTGATTCCAGGACAGGCTTCAGATTAGCAGTTCAGGAGATGAGGCCTAAATCTCTGTCTTCAAGAACTGGGCAATTCCAGGCAGGTCCAGGCCTCAGAAGCTGCCCTGCCACCTGGCCTGAGGCAAGGACAATGGGTCAGCAGCAGTGTCTAGACTTTCTCAATAACAGTTTCCAGACCTCCCCAGCAAGTTTCCAGCCCCCACACCCCAGTAATGGAATGTCCGTAGAGATGGACCCAACAGGTTAACATAGAGGTCACCTGCACCAGATGGTTCTAGCTCCCGTCAAGTCAACAGTTGTAACCATCAAAGCAGCCAAATAAATGTCAACACTAGCATCAGACACAATTCAGTGGGTAGGAAAAGTCTTTAATAAGTGGTCGTGTGGCAACTGGATGTCCATGAATGAGGATAGACTAAAGTACAAACTGCCCAAGATAACAGCCTGCTGTGGATTGGAGAACTGAGGTATTTCTGTGTGTATCCATTTCATTGCTTTTAGGCAGCATTTAATGTAACACTTGGCATGATGTGGGTGCCCAGTACATGTTTATGGAATGAATGTATGCCCAGATGATCCCTCCAGACTAGGTTAGAAGGCCTACAGGACACCTCAGAGCCTTCCTTCCACTGACACCAGCAGTTACCTCACTTGGTGGTTCTAGCTTGTTAAACCAGCTACACTCATACAGGCTGTGAGCACCCTGTGTTCCTGATCTGTACCTTTATTAACAAGCAAGCACATGGCGCATAGTAGGTACTCAGTACGTGTGTGAATGGGTAAATTACAGGCAGTGGATTATGAAAGAAATTAGAAATATCAGTGACTATTGGTGCAGCCATGTTTGGAATGAGTGCCTTTTTTCTTGAGGGCCTACTAAGGGCAATGGTAAAGGAGTTTCAAAAGAAGCCACCAAGACAGAAGACAGAAGGGTAACAAAATTTAAAAATGTTTGAGGGTTTCCACGCTTCAGAGTAGATAGTACAGCACAGTAGGCTGAAAAGCGTGGGGTTCAATTAAAGTTTAAGCTGATTAGGAAAACCCTTTTCCTCTCCTTCTCCATCCCAGTTGAGCCAGGGAGCAGATAGTCTTCACATCTAGTCTAACACTGGAAGAATTTTCTTAGGAATTATCTCAACCCAATAGAAACACCTACAGATACTTGAAACTGCAGTTCTCTCAAAGAATCACATGGCCTATTTAAGTGAGCCCATTTGAGAAGTGCTAGCTCCCCACACAAACCTTGCAGCCAGATGTCCAAAGCCTTGCTTTATTATGTGATCTAACAGCCAAGGATAATCAGAAATTGGAGATCCCAGACAGCAACTAGGGAAGGAAGCGGCCTGAACAACAGTCTGTTGGGAGAGGAAAACTTTGGAGAACCTTTGCAGTTGCTGGCCTTAAAAACACATCAGAGTACTAGCCTGGTGCTAATTAAGAATAAGGAACACTGGGGAGTAGAATAGCAAACCCAATTTTAATGTTGCTTCATCTACCTACTAGTAGAAGTACTGGCTCAGGAGAAAGGCTGAAAGGTATACTTGAAAAAAATTGTAGAAAGAAGGATAAGAAAGCAAAGAAACTGGTGTCAGGAGGCAGAGGCAGGCAGATGCACACAATGAGTTCTAGGCTGTTTGGGCTATCCAGTGAGACCCTGTCTAGACAAACAAGCAAAGAGACAGGAAAAGACAATCGAAGGATAATCTCAGGACTTGCAGCATCCAAGGACTCCAGGAAGGACGGAGAAAGCAGAGAGGAAGGGATTGCAAAGTCCGATTATAAAAACTACCACACTGATTATCTCAGAGTCTCCATGTGTGAGTGCTGACACAACAGATGGGGAAAACCACACAGAGGCACAAGTGTGACACTGTAGAACACGGGACAGACAGCACAGCCTCTGCATGCTGAGGAGGGAAAATGAATTAGTTCATCAAAGAACTAAAAGCTAGTGTCTGAGCAATAGTGAACACTAGAAAACAATGGAGAAAACAATACATGAAATGTATTGAAATATTTCCCTTTTTTTGTTTTATCCTTTCTAGGCTTATTGGAAGATGGGCTCCATCAAAGTAAGGGAACAAACAAAAAAGGGGGAGGGGCGTATACTCCAGACAGGGATTTAGCTCAAGAGATGAAGGAAATATGAAAGAGGTGGGTGAGAAGGCCAAGATGGCAGCCAGCAGGCCAATCAGGATCACAGAAGAAATTTCAAGAGGAAGAGATTGATTGCTTCATAAGTATGAGTTTGTAGGGAGGTTACATAACTTGAATTTAATTGGTAATAAGGATACTGGGGAGGAAAAAAGCCAAGAATAAGCAAAACAAGTTTCAGCTACTGGGAAGATTAAAAGTTACACAAGGCAACTTGATTAGCCCTCATTCTGGGGCTCAGCAATACATAGCATTTACATACTGCTGATGGTGTGTGTATGAATCAGCTGTGGTGTGTGTGTGTGCTCGTGTGCGTGCGTGCGCATGCGTGTGGCACAGTGTACAGGTGGAGTTCAGAGGACCACTTGGAGTCAATTCTCTTCTTTAATCTTATGTGGGTTCTAGGGATCTAACTCTGGTCTTTGTGTGCTCAGGCCTTTATCCACTGAGCCATCTCAGCCCATCTCCTGAAATATTTTAACCACACATTATAAGTTCCTTGAGATGATTAAGGAATGTAAAATCACTTTCAATAGCCACCTTAGTGTGGAGAAGATCTGAAAAACCCCAGTGTCTTCTGCCATTGTGGGAGGTTCATATGTAATGCATAAGAGAAGGGAAAATCCCAAGAAATAGTAAATAAGAATATTATTTAAATGTGACATACTCACAAATGCCAAAAGGCTGAAGTAATTCCAAGGAGCTGCTGCTGGGAAGAATGTAGCAGGTTAGAAATAACTTATTTTTCAGAACTAGTATTTGATTTCTTTAACATGTGCATTTTCACAAAACAAAATATAAATTAATAGAATGAAGCCTGGCTTATGGTATGCTCCTGTGATCTGAGACTCTGGAGGTAGAGTCAGAAAGACCCAGAGTTCAAGGCCATCACTGGCTACATAGCAAGTTTGAAACCAACCTAGGCTACATGATACCATATTTGGTCCTAGGCAGTATGCATGTCTCCACAGCTCTGGGCTCCAGGGAGGTGTGTATGTCTAGGTACCATACTAAGGTTCCTGGCATCTCCCTGCGATTACAGTTCCTCCCTGTCATCCTAGGGAAGGGTGTGCTTCACCTTGCACCATTCCATTTTTCTGGTTCCTTTCATACCATTCTTATCACTAGGTTTCAAGAAGATGAATACACCTGAGGAAGGACAGGCTGTTTAGATGCAACGTGTCCATCCTTGCCTTACTTCTGTTGTTGGGCACTGGGATGGGAAACAAACCAAACCAATTTCTCTCCAGGCAGGGATTCGCACCGAGATTCACTGGGGGTGGGGTGGGGTGAGGGTGGGGCTTCTGCCCAGAATTTGAGTCTGTGCAGTTAGCTCAGTCTGATGGGTGGTCTTGATGTGTCTGAGTCCTATTTACTGTGCTGGTGACAGCAAGATGACACGGTATAGAAAAGTGTGTCCTAAGAACACCTCAATAGGTTTCTAACTTCTGGGGGTTTGGGAAGGCTTTAAGCAACCACTTCTTTGGATGGTAACTTTGGAGGAGAGAACTCAACGAGAAGGCTAGTGACACCCCAAACATAACTGCTGTTGGGGTGGATGTGGAGGAGAGAACTCACCGAGAAGGCTAGTGACGCCCCAAACATAACTGCTGTTGGGTGGATGAGGCTCTAGTGCTTCAGTTACATACTCAGTTTGCTATAAAGATATGCTCTGGTTTGATTTCAGCAATAGTTCAGCCACGAAGGCACAGAAGAATGTCTGCTGATGGATTCCCAGAGAGACCATGGAGGAGTTGTTCGGAAGGGCTCCAAGGCTCCTGCCCTTGAACTTCTCTGACTTGACTTGTCAGGGATTTTGATGGTGGTGGTGGTAATGATGAATTTTACATATAACAGAAAGCAAAAATCACCCATCTGTAAGAAAATTTGAAAAGGAAGACCCCAGCCGGGCGTGGTGGTGCACGCCTTTAATCCCTCCTGAGGAGGCAGAGGCAGGTGGATTTCTGAGTTGGAGGCCAGCCTGGTCTACAAAGTGAGCTCCAGGACAGCCAGGGCTATACAGAGAAACTCTGTCTCAAAAAACCAAAAAAAAAAAAAAAAAAAAAAAAAAAAAAAAAAAAAAAAAAAAAAAAAAAAAAAAAAAAAAAAAAAAAAAAAAAAAAAAAAAAAAAAAAAAAAAAAAAAAAAAAA